>WEDG01005819.1:0-96093 GCA_017591395.1 Schistocephalus solidus | reverse complement strand
CCCTAACTAATACCCCTATACACCGTTAATCATTATATCGCTACCGACAAAGACAAAGGAGACTAGCATGTGCACTTCTGGTTTATTAGACATCAATAGACAACCGTATTAATGTCTAAGGAGTGGTTGTTCGTATTCGGAACCCTACAATAATCACGCCCTGGTTCGTATAGGAAGAGAAAGGAAAAGATGCCGGTAGGATTTGTGTATTCTGTACAGAAACTCAATGGTGGTCAGAGGCCCCGAGGAGCGGCGTGCGAGCGCGTCTGTCCGCTAGAGTGATGTGGGCATGATGGAAGAAAATGTCATGGGAAGGTGAGTCATTGGCTGTTTGATTAGTTGATCGGCCGACAGCAGTTTGTGAGCCCCTGTGATTGGCTTGTTGGTCCCAGGGACAGTGTGCGTTCTGTCTGACAGTTTGATAAGTGTCTTCACGTGACCGCATGCGTAGCGTAGGCGTCAAAGGTGGAAAGCGCCAGCTGTTGCAACACTTGTGAATCGAACTCACGACCTGTTGGTTAGAATAGAAATGCCCTAACCGTTGAGCGACGGGTTCGTTAGCCTGTTGGCTGCGATCGGGTATATTCAGTGGTAGTGGAACGCTCGGCTGTTGCAACATCTGGGGTGGAGTATGGCTGGCTAATAACGGTAAATAAACCAGAAGTGGTCATGCCAGTCTCCCTTGTCTTTTTCGGTACTGGTATCCTGTCTAGATGTGTACATAAACAGAATAACAGCCTACTGATACAGGTTGAATCCACCAATTCTGATGGAATAAGCTACTTGTCTTGTGAATTATTCACATCGATCAAAAATCCCTAATGCAGTGAGCCTGGTGGTCGTCTGGGGCATTATAGAGGGAATATTTAGGAAATTCTGCTTACTATATCATAATTTTTAAACTCTATACGTTATAATAGGCAGGAAGTGCAAGTTGACTCGAATGTTATTAAACTCGTGGCTGCCGGTCGTGGCCTCGTATCTCCGATTGTTAGCGTTGGATGTATTCAAGATGTCGTGGATTCGAATCCCATTGGGGCCACCAAGGTTTTAACTAGAACGTCTGACGAATTATGTGAATTAACTTAAACACAAATAATAACATCTGTGTCAAATGTTACTTTCGAATCTACTGACTAAATTATGTTAGAATTTTTATTAACTTTCACATTTGGCGAAATCTCATACTCATGAATTATTCAATTAAAAAACGTATAACTTCTGCGTTTTATGACCATTATCCATGAACACTTCGGTATTCTAACCTTACCTGATCGAGGCCGTGTCCGACACTTGAATTTCCGATTATTTCCAGCATGAAAAAGGACATAACTGTGGTTTGCATATGCCAAATGCGCACATATGGCGCAAACAAGAGTTTGGCATTTCAAAAAGAAGAAAAATAGTTGGCGTGTGAAATATATTTTTGAGAATTCCTTGCCTACTCGGAACCTTGCAGTTACTCCTTGGTTGAACAAAAACAGTATAAAAACGTTGAGTTAGTACGTCACGACGCTATCCATGCAGAAGAAATGACTCGCCATCACAAGCTCAGATGGGCGGCTGTGTCCTTTCTCGTGAAGTAGGCGTTTGAACTGATTTGATAGCACCCCCAAGTCTTAAATGAGCGCTCGCACAACAGCGTCTGCGTTGCATTAACACTCGCCTTAGCATCACATGCGTGAAGGTTATTTAGCATATTTAGGGCTCATGACCTGCTCGTGGGGATCCAGGCAAAAATCAGTGCTTTTCAAACGTGCATCCCAAACGGACCGCGTGGTAAATGCACTGGAGTAGATCAGGGCACGACGAGCGTTATTTGCTGTGCGCGATCAAACATGGGAGGGAGGAGCGTGGTCGCACGCGTAGCTGCAGGTTAACGCCGCACCAGCCACCTGCGCCGGATCCTGTTTGAATTTGTCGTGATACCGAGCGCAGGTGAGTGAGGGAAGATGGAGTGAGAGTGTGGTAGATGCAGCGCAAGTCTTATATCACTTTAAACTAAATCACGCGCAAGTCACCGTCCCTGCACCGGCCTTCTGTGGAGTACACGGTGGACCTCGTCGGAATCGGTGGAAACGACTGGTGAAATGAACAGCTTCTCGCAGCGACCCAAAGCCCACACAAGGAAACTGATGACAGTGAAACTAGCGACGCCCATGTCTCAGTTGGCTACATTTGCAGTAATGCGCAGAACACTTCTTGTACGTTGTTGATGTTGACTAGACGAAGGAAGGGACTAAAAATTATTATTTTTGGTGTTATAAAAACAATCTAGACGTACTGAGGAATGCGTAGATGCTCATAGTGTCGGTAAGTGCGTCGGCAACCTTTACTTGAAAAATTATGAGCCCGATGATGCAGAAAAATAACCCAGCTAAAGTTTCATACAGGGACCATTTCGAGGTGCACTCAATACGCTGTCGGTGAGGATCTTTTCGTTTTAGTGCACTTTAAGGTGCGGTCCTAAGGGGCTTGGGGCATTCAAAGCAGGGTGGAAAAACCCGAGAGATCGAGTCCAGTTCAAAAAACGGGATATTTTGTATAGTGACTCAATCCAAAGCTGGTGTTTCTTACGAAGTGAGAGCTAGCGCAAACTGGACTCCAGCGAAGGCTTGGCACACCCGGCCACAACTCAGACGTGAACGCAGGTCATCACACTTCTCATTCTGTCACTAAACCACCTTAAACTTGACCCAGTTAGCTGATCCGAAGCCGGTGTCAGGTGTGAATGCGTGCTCATACAGGTTGGGGTGAAAGGTATAAGCGATAGGGTCCACTAATCTGTCGGTGCGCACGAAAAACAAACTCGCAAAAACGATGGACTGGGCTACTATTTACCTTTAACATCTTCTAGCGTTGAGGTGTATAACATATTCCAGCTTTGTTGTGCTCTCTCTTTTGGCACTGTGCTACTGAGGGACTAAAGACGCTACTGTCTCAGACTACATAGCAAAAGCTAAGGTTTTCATGTAAATAAAATTGCTTTTCCCATAATTCGCATCACTGGCTGATTCCGCAGTCCTAGATTTAACCCTTGAATAATGGTTTTGACGCTGGATGTTTGATTTGCGCTTCTCCAAACCACAAATACTCACATTGTTTAGTAGCCCAATCTTGTGAGCAAAGTTGCACACTACAACAATCTCTTGATGTCATGGTGGATAATACGACAGTTCGACCGTCGTAGTTCGACGATGTCCACCGTATGCTCCATAGGAAAGTGGAGCAGGGACGGCGACTTGCGCGTGATTTAGTTTAAAGTGATAGTAGACTTGCGCTGCATTTACCGCACTCTCTCCTCCTCGCCCACCTGAGCCCGGTGTCAAGACAGAATCAAGAAGACTGGAGATGGAAGAGGGCGCAGGTGGCTGGCGCGGCCGGAGCCGCCCCTGGGCGTGCCACCACACCTGGCTCGGATCCCACGGAGTCGGAGTGCCATAAAGGTCACATTAAGAAGGAGCCATTGCAACCTGACTCTCAGTCCGCCAGTCAGCCACTCCACGCAAAACACACATTGGGCTGACCACGCGGTCCGAGTTATCCCGTCAGTTTGCAACCTTCCAAGCCATGGCTTTTAGCGCACCGTGATAGTTTCAAGCGCGTCAGATTGTTTATAGTGAGGAAAATACGCTGAGCTCTCGACCTCAGTCTCTCCCCACCCTCACAATCAGACCACTGTCCGAGCCGGTCAGTGGTCTGATGCGGAAGCAGCGCAGCTGCTGGTGACCTCGTCTACGTGTACTACGTACACGACCTGGCCCCCCAAACACAAGCACCAGGATTTCACACAATAGGGGGTTGAACGGCTTACATCTCACATGTGTGAGATAGCCAGAGGTCACGTTAAGAAGGAGCCATCGCAGCCTGACTCTCAGACCACCAGTCAGCCACTCCACACAACACACATTGGACTAACTGCGAGGTCTGAGTGGATAATAAAAGAGGACGCATCCGATACTGTCTCTGATGGTAGTTTTGAGTTGGAATCCGAAAGGTCGGATGAATAAAGCTCTTGTCCCAGCGATTGCATCTACTTCTTCTCAATTTCTTCATGCGACACGCATTTTCGCTTATATCGGCAGTCTTGATATAATACTGATAAACTATAGCAGACATCTTCCGGGCCAGATTAATATTTGAAGGCAAGGTGAACTTCCGAGCACGTAAGCCGACAACGTCACAAAGAAAGACTGCCGAAGCCCAGCACGTCTGTACTGTCAACTCACTTTTACGACCCAGACTGGCCTGCGTAGACGCCATTGGATCATTTACGATGAGGAAACCATGAAAACACACCAGCAGTTAGCCCATTGCGAGCAATAAGGGCCAGCATGGCATTGACGGGGGGCTCAATGTATGCATACACTCACAGTAGAGAAGTTTGACGGTTCATAGATCCCGCCTCACTCTTCCCAAGCCTGATGGAAGACAAAATCAAGATGACTGGAGAGTCGCGTCTGTGCTATAGCGTGACAGGTCAACCGTTGACTTTGAAGATATCTACCGCGTGCTTCCCATCAGGCTGGGAGCAAGTGTGGTGACTTGCATTGCACCTACAGCCCTCTTTTCCCCTCCTTCACCTAGACCCGGTGTCATGACCAAGTCAAGAAGACCGGAGGCGGTAGAGGGTGCAGGTGGTTAGCGCGGCCGGAGCCTACCATATGCGTGCAGAAACACCTGACTCGGATCTCACGGATTGGGAGTGCCATAGAGGCCACATTAAGAAGGAGCCATTGCAGCCTGACTCTCAGTCCGCCAGTCAGCCACTCCACACAAAACACACATTGGGCTGACCACGCGGTCCGAGTTATCCCGTCAGTTGACAACCTTCCAAGCCACGGCTTTTAGCGCACCGTGATAGTTTCAAGCGCGTCAGATTGTTTATAGTGAGGAATATGCGCTGAGCTGTCGACCTCACTCTCCCCACTCCCACAATCAGACCACTGTCCGAGCCGGTCAGTTGTCTGATGCGGAAGCAAGCGCAGCTGCTGGTGACCTCGTCTACGTGTACTACGTACACGACCTGGCCCCCAAACACAAGCACCAGGATTTCACACAACAGGGGGTTGAACGGCTTACATCTCACATGTGTGAGATAGCCAGAGGTCACGTTAAGAAGGAGCCATCGCAGCCCTGACTCCCAGACCACCAGTCAGCCACTCCACACAACACACATTGGACTAACTGCGAGGTCTGAGTGTAATTGTCAGTTGGCAACCTTCCAACCGCGGCGGTTAACGTTACCGCACTCTCTTCTCCTCCCCCACCTGAGCCCGGTCTCATGACACAGCCACTCCACACAAAACACACATTGGGCTGACCACGCGGTCCTAGTTAGTCCGTCAGTTGGAAACCTTCCAAGGTACGGCTTTTGGCACAAGGTGATAGCTTGGAGTGTGTCAGAAGGCTTATTGTGGGGAAAATGGGCAGTGCCGTCGACCTCACTCTCTATTTCTTTTCCCAGTTCTCAGCCACCGTTTGAGCTGCTGAGTGGACTGATGCAGGCTTGATCCGAGTCTCACAATCTCTTTCTTCTTACAAGTAGCCTTAATCAGTTAGGATGAATTTGAAGCAATGTCTGACATGGCGATAGTTTCCATTAAATGTTCAGTAGACGTGCTAGCTAACTAAATTTTAATGGGTTTAATAAAATGTGTTTTCAGCAGAACAAAATAATTTTTTAGACTTGTAACACTACTTACCGTTCAGCACGATTCCAATATATTTCAGTCACATCAGAATGTTGACTTTAGAACAAGCTTCTTTTCGGCTGCCTTCAAAAACTGAACTCAGCTAGAAAATAACTGCTTGAGCAGTATTCATTTTTTCCATTGATTTTTAATGACGTAAAATATAGTTTATAGAAAGTATACATAAAAATATTCTTTCTTGTACTCATTTTGTAGCAACTTACGTCTGCTTCAAATTTTATATTTGAAGAAAGACCACCTTTCGGGTTTAAAAAACCTTCTATATTCCCGAGCAATCGTTAACCCAACATACTGCAACAGCTGAATCCAAGGTTTTCAAACTATATATAAGCTAGTAAGAAGAGGTAAGCTATTGCTTGTAAAATATCGTAGTTGATATGAAGCATAACGCAGAGTTTTTAAATGTAAAGAAACGATGCTTTATGAAAAGACCTTTCACAGTTATACAAATTACATAACCAGAAACTTTTTTAAGACTACAGATACCCTTTCTTCAAGTTAATAATTTGAAGATGTAAGCTGATACCAAAAAAGTACAAGGAAGGATATTTTTGTGAATATTTCCCATAAAATATAACTGAATTTATAAGAGCATTGAAAATCGATTGAACAATTTATACTTCTTAATTATTCAATTTTACACAGTGTAGTTTATTCACCACAGCCGGAACGTAACTCGTTCGAACGCCGTTATCATGACATAACTGAAATATCTTGCAATTATTCTGCACAATAATTAATATTATAACTCTACTTTAGTAATATTTTCTAATCAAAAACACCTTTCAGAATTTCGGTTTAAATTTCACGAGCTAGCTCACCTACTGTACGCCACGCAGGTATATCAATAGCTAAATAATCCCACGACCTTATCACAGCTAGACGTATGCACGTCAAGAGCCAATATGCCTTCCATTTTGGTCTAATGCAACAACCATCGTCAGTTCGCATTGACGCCCACGAACGAGTGAATTACGGTCGGAGAACAGTAGGTTTCGTTTCATGAACGCATAATACAATGAAATCTACAGTCAGGAATTCAGGCTAATGACGCTAATTATCCGGGGAGTGCAGGATGAGTGAACCACTGCAATTTGAATCTCGGTCCTTAGAAGCCGGGACGGCAGAAACTCCGTGAATACATAGGTGATCGATGGCTCCTCCATAGGTTACCGAGAGTAGAAATTGTTTCAACAGCTCTGAAGTCTGGCAGTAATTTCACGAGGTGTGATTGAGCACCCCTCTGAAAACTCGTCCACATATGAGAAGGTCACAAGTCCTACTGGTATCACGACAGTAAGTAGGTACTCGCCACCACTGTTCGGAAGTTCTCGGCGTTTCAGAAGGATTGGAGAATGGGGCAAGGCGGGTGAAACTGCCTTTCTGTATTGGCAGTTCACAACTGCGACCACCCGATAATGGTGGTCATGGACGAACTAGTATAGGTGCCTGGAACTTCGCGCAA
Source organism: Schistocephalus solidus (assembly GCA_017591395.1). NCBI lineage: Eukaryota > Metazoa > Platyhelminthes > Cestoda > Diphyllobothriidea > Diphyllobothriidae > Schistocephalus > Schistocephalus solidus. Next base: position 88,914 of record WEDG01005819.1, on the reverse strand, counting down.
TCAAACGCAGTTTTGCAAAAGGGGACTACACTGACTCCTAACATGCTTTTTGTTTAGTAGCACTGCGCGTCTACAAATTATGTTGACTGCTTTTGGACTGAAAGATGGACTTGTGGCTTTCCATGCTTAGGTGATTTCTTTTAAAGCTTGACACCTTTCCGGTACACACAGATCAATTGACTCCAAGTTGGAACGTATTTTCAGAGAGCATTTAAAGATTAACAATTTTAAAATTTGATTGTCTATCAGAAAGCTAATAGAAAATGCTGGGGGACAAGCTGATGGGCCGAACGCCTCGCCGCAGAATATCGGCTAAGCACACTATTATCTGTGCCATTCAGTATGGGATATCATGTAACCTCGATATAATTAAATCTAAATTAATTTAATCAAGTACAACATAACCTGGTAGTTTAAAAAACAGTTAAATTTGAGAGCTGTTGCCTTTTAGGAGAAGGAAACGGGCTATTGGTGGGCGAAATATGCCCGGGAAGGCGCCTTAAAAAACGTTTTACACTACTGAATAATTTCATTTCTTTTAACTTAACACTGATTTTATTGGTCCAGATGCATCCTGGTCTGAAAATCTTTCTTTAAAACCTCACTGGGGTCTGGATTTCTTTTCAAGTAATTTTGCCTGGACTATATTTATGCTTCGAATGTCGGATGCCGCAACACCTGGGGTTGGGTATGGCTGGCTGATGACGGCCAATGAGCCAGAAATAACCATTTCAGTCTCACTTATCTTTGTCAGTCATATTATTCTGCCTATAGCCCTAGCCGCTGTGTGGCTGCTGGCAGGACTCAAGAGTGGGTCCCATAACCGATCGCTGAGCCCCCATCTACCATATATTTATTCTTTCTTTCCTTGCAGGAGTCGGCGGTCAAATTGAATTCATCCGAGGAGCTTCCCTGTCATTGGATGGACAAGGACGCCCCATAATCACACTGAGCTCTCTGAAACCCGATGGCAATTCCGCCATAGTACCCTTGCTGACGCCGGGTGGCGGGGTGGTGTGCACCCGGGCCCACGTGCATTACGTGGTAACCGAGTACGGCATAGCCTTTCTCTTCGGCAAAACCTTGCGCCAACGAGCCTATGAACTCATTCAGATCGCGCATCCAGACTTTAGGTAGGCCCTGCTTCACTCTTGCTACGATCTAGCGAAATAGCGACATTCCGTTTTGCCTCCCAGGTAGTCACATAGCGACAAGTACCTCATTGCGCGATCGGGCTAGAGATCCGAACTTTACGCCGTCATGGCCCAGAATGCATCCAATTACAACCGACAGAGCTTGAAACCGTAGTTTAACTGGCAGGGCTGTTGACTCAATCATCACCTAGATGGGAGCTCAAAGCTCTGGTTCACCCATATGTGTGTTAGAATATGTCTAGCTGACGATGGCAAATAATCCAAAAATGGGCAAATGCGAAGTCTGTTCAAGCACCCGAGCAGTTTGTTTATTATTCTGAGCTTTCAAACTCCTGCAGGACTCCGTCATCAGAGATCGCAGCAACAACAAAAAGGCGACACTTAAAGGAGTAAGCAACGATCGATGATGACTGAAGCAAGTCTGGAGGTGATTGCACAGGGCTCTGTACGCCGGTGCCAAATCGATACACCGATTGGTTGAATTTTCATCCGTGAATCAGACTTAATTAAAATCGCGGCTTGTCCTGTTTCCGGCATGGGCGAGTATTGGTTTGTACCCCCTACAAGTGTCGCCTTTTTTGTTGCTGCTGCTGCCTCTGACGATGGACTCCTGCATGAGCTTGAAAGCTCTGAATACTAAACAAATTGTTGCGGTGCTTGAACATATTTCGCCCTTGCTCGTGCAATTTCCTGGAACTCAAACCTCTGCATTCATTCGTAATCCAGTAATGCCTATTCTGGGCTGTAGTGGTAAATTCAGTTTGGTGCCTCGTGGGATTTGTGAAAACGGTTCCACTTTTTGCTAAAAGTAACATTTACGCTACAGTTACCACTCGAGCTTCCGTGGTGGAGGTGAGGACACTTGATATCAATGTGTCATGAAACATGGAGCTTAAAGAAAGCTGGTTTAGTTCACATCCGTGCGTGAACCATGAGTGCCAAAGGGTCTTATAAAGCTCTAGACAGGTTAAAAAAGGCTTACCGTAAAACAAAAGTGATTTATTGGAAGAACTATACTAAAGACGGCAATATGGATAGACTTGAATTAGTGGTGCCCTTAGTCTGAGCATTTTTGATGATTTCGAAAATTGTCTACCGCATGTGGTTCTACACTACCTGCTCCAGGACAGAGACGTTCTTAGGCGTTCGGCAGTAAAGACAGTTTGATACATGTCAGCCTCGGGTGCTTGAATATTTCTGAGCTGACCCGCCACGACGTGAGTGCAATATGGCAACGGTTCGTGCGTGGCTCTATGACCAAATGACTCGGGCTTCGGAACTCGACTTTGCAGCCCAAAGTTGGGATATCAGCAGTTGACGAAGGCAAATACGCCAGAAATAGCTATTTCACCGTCCCTGTGCTGGTCGATACGACATCTCGATAATCGTATTGAACCTAAATGCAACCCAAGATGTGAGCTTGTTCTGATAGTTTTAGCAAAAGGCCATGATTGGCTGAGGGTACGCAAAAGGTCGCCCTCGACTTAGCGTCACGAGTAATGCTAATCCTTAGCAGTTAAATCGATTATGTCGCTGGAGCGCAGAGTTTCCATAATGCCAATAATTCACATGACCGTGTGAGTACGCGAAATCTATGCTTGGAAGTTACACTCCAGCCAGTTAGAAGGTTCGCAATTATAGTGAGATATCGAGAAGAACACCAAAGTCGCTTCATATGTAACAGCCGCAGAGAGGCAAACCTTGAATATTCTTCTTTCGGTTCATGGGCTTAAAACGAGTCCCACCACGTTGGTGGATGTATGGATTCGCTGTTTAAGCTAGCTGTTGTTCAGATCTTTGGTTACGAAGACGATAAAACACGTTTAAATATACGTGTGAACGATACGCTGAGATGTTATTTTATGGACTCTCGGCTGTATACCCTCTCTCTAACGCTAGGAAACGTATACTATATCCATCTGAATTGACGTCAGGGTCTCCTGGCTTCTCAGTCTAGGCCTGGGCTACAGTTGAGTGGCAACTGCACATAAACCAGAACTTGTGATCCCAGTTTCCATACTGGCTTCCAAATTTCATTTATTGACTGCTCGTGGCCGCGCATGCCTCATCGAGAGCTCAAGTTTGGAGCTTCAAGACGAGACAACACCTTCACGTGCAGTTTCTGTAGTGAATTCACTCCGGGCACATACCGCCACACTACACCTATCGTGCGTACTTGCAAGCGCGTGCCACTAGCAGTCTTGTTCTCGGCCAATCCCGGCTACTCCAACCGGTCAATTAACTTCACTGTCGACGCAGACCTGCCATCACTCACACTCGCGGCCCTCAGCACCTGCTCTTGCAACACACAACGTGTGGCCTCGACCGCTTGCGAACTGGCTTCAACCTATGCTCTCTCCCGTCTGTACAGAATACAGTGCCCCCCCTCTCTCTCTCTCGCTATTTACTGGCGTCCAACTTCTCTTGTTATTTTGGACCGCGCCGGAAGTTTATAGTGGTTAGGGCCTGTTTGCGACTGATGCTGCCACGACATTTAACTTTTATGAAGTGTGTCATATCCACACGGCTTGGGTGCATTGGATATTTTTTCTTTATTCAGACAAGTCCTCAAACCTTTGTTTAAGTTGCACTTTTTGAATTTTTTGCGCCCGAAACAACCGATTGCATAATTTGACCCTTTAAATCTGCCTTTTTATAGGATATCATTATATAAGTACCTTCTAGAGAGTGCACCTATTGTACGGAAAAAACATTGTTTTGTTTGGGCGCACAAGAAAGCTGCTTGATCAAATTGGAATGTCACAGAGTTAAGACGCAAGGACATCAATGCAACCATCAAGATTTTAAGAAGGATGGTTTATGAGCCTCATGTAGAAGACAAAATCCAGTCAATCAGTGACTTTGGTTTATCTGAATTCTGAATTTTGCGTACTTTGTGTGGGTCGATCGACAGCACATAAACGAGGAAATAAACCAGCCTTCAAATCTTTCTTTTTTTATTTTCATTTTACTTATGCCCAAATAAGTACTATTTTTTATTTTATAGGGAATCACTGGAAAAGGCGGCCTTCAAACGGTTAAACACCATGCCCTCGCCATGATTCCAATCCTCGTTGCAATATTCATTTCAAATAAATAAATACGCTTTTGATCCGTGGACAGACCATTTGACCACCAGTTATTTTGCGAATTGACTGACCTTATTTGCTTCGCTCCGAATTTTCTTGAGCACCGAATGGGTGAATTTGCATTTGTTTCTGGATGCTCTGGATGTTACAGCCCTGGGCCCTTCGCTGTAAAATATATAAAACGGTCAACAAAATCCAAAGCTTGTAAATAGCGATGCCCTGCTTACTGTGCCATGGAAAGTGCAAAATCACTCATATAGCCCTTTTGAGAAGTCTTATCTTCCCTTAATGGACCCTTCCGACGTAACTACTGTTGTTTACATTAGAATTAATAAGGGATTCGGTATGTTTGAATAATGTTTTTGACTGATGTGTAAAAAATTCGCTGGCCTCATCGGGATTCGAATGCAGGACAGCAAAGTGACCACTTTGTTACACCCGGGGCTCTAGTCACCTAAGCTATGAGGTGCCATCTGGAGGCGTGATTTTACTTACACTGCAGTCGTCACCAATTTTGTCACAATCGGGTAAAATAAATTATTAAAATCTGCCAAAACCTTCATTTACTAGCTTGGTGAAAGAAAATAGCAAGATTAATTTTGGTAAGTAGGCGCTCACCGATCGATTACAGGACTCACTCGTCCCATTAGGCCTTGAGGCTCATTATCGAGCGCTGCGATTTCGAGCCTCCGGTGGCATAACACTTGGGGTTGGGTATGGCTAGCTGATTAAGTCTTATAAACCAGAAACGACCATTCCAGTCTCCCTATGTCACTTTGGTCCTGATACTCTGCGTAGAAAAAGATTAGTCAGAGTAACTGACGCAGGAGAATGTTCAGCGTGCTAATAACCAGTTATTGAACGTTTAGCCTAACTCTTATTAGGATGCCATCCTCTGAACATATGCGTTACTCATTGGACCCAGTTGTGACAAAAATCCATGGCCGCAGTGGAAATCCTGCTTGGACAGTCAGCGTACTGCATCAGAATCGGTGGATTACGTTCGTTGCAGTAGGCTGGATGGGTAAATTGACCTGTGTGATTACAATCATGGCTACCGGTTGGGGTCTCGTAGCTCAGTTGGCTGGAGCGTTGGTTGTACTAAAGCCTTCCCCTTGCTATCATGTGTTCGAATCCCACTGAGACTGCCGAGTTTTGCACCACTGGGCTAATACATTAAACTTATCATTTCCATGGAAAGTATTGGCAGAGCATAGTTAGTCTTCTCTTTCAATCCCCTCTAAATACTCGAACCGATCGCCTTTGTCGAATACAAGAGCAGCACGCTCTCAAAAAATAGGGACCAATGGCTCTTGGCACGCTGTGCGTCTGAAATTGTAGGACATCTTGCTTTACTTAGATTGGCTGTGTTTCATTTCCAGTGTCACGCTACTTGTTTTTCAGCAGTTTACAGAGAGATTCCAAGGGCGTTGTGTTTATGGAAAAGGCGCTGGTGGGCACACTGTCCAAGGATTTACTGAAATCTATGCGCAGTGCAGCTGCTTCGAATTTCTGTTCTAAATCCATGGTTCAGATCTTCAAAGATGTCAGCAGTTTTGGGAGCCAGGTAGGACCTCACTGAAAAATATGCCAAAAATTATGTAAGACATCATTTTCATCACAAAATTGTAGTATAGCACGCTTTGCAAGGACTTCCGTTGTTTTCCAAAAAGGCTACTCAGGCTTATCGGCCTAAAACTACTTGCTGACATTTTACTACTTTCATTCTCTAAGAATATTCGTTGAGTAGCTTTCACTGCGAAGGCAAGCTCCCTGTTTTCATTGACAGCTTGAAGTGAAATGAAAGGGGCATTGTCAGCTGTCTTGATAGTTATTTAATTATCAGTCCAGGACTGCCATCCAGTCCAGGAGACTTGTCTGCTTTCATCTGACAAATGACGCAGCCAACACTTTCGACGGAAAAGGCATCAGTTTCAAGGATGGAAGTAGCTTGGACAATTTAAAACCCTTTGTTGTCTTTGGACCGATTTAAAAAACTGTGACAATAGTTGAACTGTGGTAATGTTACCTGTAATATTTACCTTCTCAGTAAGAAATTGCCTTGCTTTTAAAACGATAGTCTTACCTGTTTAATTTACCTAACCTTGATTTTGAGCATTTTGTCGACATTCTTCGTCCTATTCATTTTTATATTTCCATTTCCTTCATTTTTCTTTGTTTCTACCGGATGCAATCCGGCTGAGAAACCTCCCTCTGTGAATTCCAAAGAGTCCTTTTTCCGGAAAAAAATATTTTATTTTTAGAGAGTGGCCCGAAGAGGCCTTGGTGATGAAAGCTCATGTCATGCGTCTGCTTTTCGAGGTAGCAAGCTTTGTTATTAGTAGTGTAGTTAACATCCTGAAGAACAGTATTGAAACATCCACAGAATAGCTTAAGTTCTTGCTTACTCGTTACTTCACAATCACCAAATTGGACTCAGTATCGCCCTTAATAAAAATAGTACACTTTCGATGGATACGTGTGTGGTAATTTGGGTGCCTGATTTGTCGCTAGACTTTTGATAGTTGATGAATTCATATCCAGGTTAAATTTACTATTTGCGAGAGCGTTAAATTTGCATTCTTTATTTAGCCGCAGACGATTCTGGTGCACTTTGTTTCTCCGCCAATACTTCTTAATATCATTCAGGAGGAAGGGAGTTCTAGTGACTTACATCTTATGCTTGGAAAGTCCTCTTAGATTTCTTTGACTTCACCCTCTTCCATTCTGCAAAGTTGGCGCAATGTCTGATGTAGCTGTTTGGTAAAAACTTCAAATAAGGTTATAGTTGTTGCTTGTGTAGCTCCGGTTTTGCTGAGATGTGTGAGCATGCGGTCCTTTTTCCATTGCATTCTCACGCTGAAGATGGTCATACTCGTTTACGGTATTTATTTCTTCTAAATTCCTTGTGCCACTGATCTTTTTCATTCGAGTGCAAGGTAATCTCTTTTTACGTTTTTACCACATCATTCAGGTCATCTATTCTATTTTCATTTATCTGAATTTAGGAATAAGACTTAAACAAGCCTTTTAACTGTGCTGAAAGTATTTGGAATTTAGCCTTTTCCTTGACCTGCTGCACCATAGCGGTGCCACCGGTTACTCCATCTACTGCGTGTTGAAATTGGGACCTGGATAGTAATGACCTCCTGCCTATTTTCCTGCGACCTAGTGGTTAATAACGTCTGAAAATTGATTGTGAAGAGACAGTCAGGACACCAATTAAAAGGGACTGACAAGCCGATATCGATCTGATATTAACATGTTAAGATATGGAAATCAAAAATATGTCAGTTTTTGTAAAATCTTCGACTTTTACTAGATATCGAAATTTTAATTAGTGCTCGAAGGCTACATTTTGTGTTTTACACAGAAAGCGTTTAGTGACTTTTGCAAAACACCTTACTACTGAGTTCTAACCAGTTCCTATTATTTGTACGCGTTCAAATAGACATCAATTCAATGTTGATTCAATTCAGACTTATTGAGGGAAATAGGCATGGGCCTTTGAGAACTCTACTCAGTAACGTAAACGATTCCAAAGCTGCGGTATCACAGAGAAACCGTGTGGGTTGCCAAGGTACAAAAGGCGGTCATAAATTTGACGAGTGGTTTCCTCGACTCTGAGAAAAATTCGATTATCCTTGCACTCTTCAGGTTCAGGCTCGTTGCGGAACATAAAACTGTCAAGGTTCCTTTTAAAGCTTTCCAGCGATGGTGACATCACAACGTCTTCAGGGAGGGCATTCCATGGTTTTAACCACTCTGACAGAGAAGGGAGAACTTGCGCACATCCAGTCTCGCCTGCTGGACGCAGTTTCAATGGGTGACCTCGGAGATGGGTCGTGGTGGCAAATTCAAAGAAGTCCGAGAATTCCAGGCAACAATCCAATCCCTTCACAATGCGGAATGTCTGCAGGGAGATCACCACGCATTTGCCTATAACTCAAAGGGAACAGATTAAGATTCATTAGGCGGGTGGGATATGGCAAGGAGCTTTGACTTCTAACCATTTTTGGTGGCTTTCCTCTGGACTCTTTCGAGGCAGTTCTGATCTTGAACTGTCCAGGGTTTCCAGGCGTGCATAGCATATTCCAAATGTGGCCTAATGAATGTTCCAAAGGTCTTAGCAAAAAGATCTTCATCGAAATCAAAAAGGCTCGTCTGATGGCATGCAACACCGAAATTGCCCTCTTCGCCACTTTCGAGCAGTGAGACGATGGTTTTAAGGTGGTGGTCATCAGCACACCAAAGGTCCTTTTGGGTTTCCACGTCTTTTAAGGCTTCACCGTTGAGAAAGTAACTTCTACTTTCGGCAGATCCAGACGGGTTGCCTAAGCGAAGTATTGTACACTTATCGACGTTGAACCGCAAAAGCCAATGATTCGACCACTCCTCCAACCGAGTTAGGTTGATCTGCAGTTTATCTTCGTCAGCAGGGGCTCTGGATTACATTCCAGATTTTTAATGTCGTCGGCAAACATTGCTGCTTCACAGTCGAGATTCCTGACACAATCGTTCACGTATATTAAAAACAGTATTGGCCCTAGTACTGAACCCTGAGGAACCCCACTCTCGACCGCAGCAGACCTTGACCTCTCTTGGCCGATGCACACAACCTGGCGCCGACCCACGAGGAAGTTTTCGATCCACTTGAGGAGGTTACCTCTGATTCCAATTCTTTCTAGCTTGTAAAGCAGTCTCTCGTGCGGCACAGTATCGAAGGCCTTTTTGAAAGTCAATGAAGGCAATGTGAACCGCGTGTCTATCTTCAAGTGCTTGGGTCCACCTCTGGATCGAATACAGCAAATTCGTTGTGCATGATCTTCCTTTTTCTGAACCCGTGTTGACAGCTTGATAACAAATTATGAGTCTCTAGGAATTTCACCAATTCGCTCTTGATGATCCTTTCCATAATCTTGCCAAGGATGCATGTTAAGCTTATGGGCCTGTAGTTTGTCACTGACGCCCGGCTACCGCTTTTGTACAAGGGAGTTATATGTGCCAGCTTCAATCGAAAGGAAGTGTTCCGGAGTCAAATGACTTTTTGAAAGAGCACTGACAAAGGTGCGGAAAGTTCATTGGCGAGTTCTTTCAGAAGCTTGGGTGGAAGCTCGTCTGGTCCTGGGGATTTCGACTCTTTTAGTTCTTTTTAATTCCTTTTTGGATCAGAAATTCTGAGAATAGTATGTGGCTAATGCTTGCAGTCGGCGGGTTATCCACTGAGGGACGAAGGAACCTGGCCTCGTTTGTGAAGACTGAGCGGTAGAACTGTGAAAAGTACTCGGCTTTTTCCCTGTTTTTCAGAAATTTCGACGCCCACGGCAGTCTTAATCAGCGGTATTTGATGTTTATTCCTTGTACATCTACGGAGGTAACTGTAGACTAACTTTGGATTCTGCGTTGCCTTTTTGCAGCAAAGTCTTCTCAAATTCTCTTCGCGTTTGTAAGAATAAGGCTTCTCATTTTTGTTTCTCTGTGCTTTATACTTATTAAAAATAGGCGACTTGATTAGACTCGCGATATTTTTCTCCACAACTTGTGCTTCCTGTTTATTTCCCTTTTTAAGTTGCTGTCTAGCCACCCAGGACGCTTGCTGTGATGGACACTCGTTAGCGGGCAGTGGTTGTCAATAAGTTGCAGAAGAACATTTCGGAAAGACTCCCAATCTTCGTTTACGGTGCTCGAAAATATGAGGTCCAGTTGATGTGTGTTATATCTGCTCGCATCTGATGAAAGTTTCCTCGCCAAACGTTACGCCGTTTTTTTCCTCTATAGCAGGGGCAACGGAGAATAAGGAGTAGTCCCATATAAGCACCACGTGATCACTACGACCGAGCGGAGGCATTGAAATAATCTCGTCAATGCTGCCTGATGTTTTCGTGAAAACCAGGTCAAGACAGTTAGCCCTTTGTCCTTCACGTGTTCTGGTGGGGAAAGGGACATGCTGTGTGAGGAGTGCATTCAAGGTCTTTTTGCAGAAAAAAACATAATCAAAAGTTGATTTCGGGCATGATGATTGAACAGTGCTCCAGTTAATTCCTGGTGCGTTGAAGTCACCCATAATCATTACATTAGGTCTACTGGAGAACTTTTTCTAATTGTTCCAACAAGTGGGTGTCCGCGACTCGGTCTATCCTAGGTGGCCGATAGACAATGAGGACATCTAGACATGGAGAAACCAAGAGCCTTGATGTTCAACCATATGGCTTCAGTGCTGCACGCAAACTTGCTCGTCTTGTCAGACACTATTAGCACGTCTTTCACATACACAATTATTCCACCACCCTGTCGGTTTTTCTGTCCCTCCGATATATTTGGTACCCAGACAATGTTATTTCGCTATCTAGAATACTGCCCGACAGCCAGGGTTTCGGTTACTGCTATCACATCCGGAGATACTTCGGCAAGGCAAATTTTTAACTCATCAAGTTTTTGATAAAAGGCTTTGCGCATTTGTATACAAGCACTTCAATTTTGCGCCAACCAAATTTCCTGTTGCGTTTGTCAATTTTATGGGCCCAACTGCGTCTCCTCTAACGTCAAGGTCGTATGTCTTTTTCCGTTTCGTGATGATTTTTCGGTAACTCTGGTTTCTTTGAGTGAGAACGCTGGGCGTTACGGAATCAGTTCTGACATCTCTTTGGGCAATTGGTTCCCTGATGGTTTTGGCGTTAGTGAGGTGGCTGCCGTTGTCCTCAGAACAATCGGTTGGTTCAATGGAAAATTCGTATTCTTTTTGAACTACCTTCCCCTTGAAAATAGCCAGATTGTGTTCGCCAGCCTTCAGTCATGATTGTAGTTCCAAGACAAGTTCCCGGCGTTTCAGCCTTTCCGCAGGGAGTAGTCCGGTTGAAAAAAACCTCTTTATGCGAGTGACGTAGGTTAGTTTTTTTGGATAGGATCGCCTTGATTTGGTCTTTGCTCTCTAGCATTATTTTTCAGCGGTCGCGGTCGCGGCGTTCCTAGGCTGTCTTCAGACTTTTTGCCGATCCGGAATGCTTTAATAACTTTTACTTCCACGCCCGGTGGGAGCAACTGGTTTAGGAGGCCATTAAACGAAGCAAGGTCTTCGGTGACACGGTCTTCTGGTCGGACTGCAGTTGACTCGTGCAAACCCTGAATAACTAAACACTGTTGTCGATCCTGGTACTTGGAATTTTTCGCTTCCTCCTGAGGTTCTCCTTAGGGGCACGAGAACGGTTTACAGAGCTCTCGTTGGGATTAAGTCTACCTCTGACCAAACTCTCATCTGAAGGCTTCAATGAATCCATCAGAGTTGATTGTGACTTTGTCCTCCTGTTGTGGTGTTTCCCCATTGCAGCTTGCCACTCGTTTGTTTCTTCGGATTCAACTACGGGCTCTTTATAACACCCAAGATAGCAGGATGAGATTTGTGGTTTGCTCTGGTCGTCGTCCGTAGGATTCAGAGACTGTGCTCCTGTTATCCGGTCGTTAAGGGTAATCGCGTCCGAACATTGTGAGCTGTAACCAGTTGTAGTTTTGATACTTTTCGTGCTTTAGTCACTGCCTTTTTTTAACTGGAATATTGCTAAGCGTATTTCGTCGAGTAATGTTATCTTGCAAGAGCTTCCTTAAGTCTGCAAGCTCATTTTTCCAGTTTTTGAACTCTTAGTAAAATATAAGAACATCCAACGCAAGATTCATCCTCGTAGCCAACGGATTTGGCTGCCATTACGCTTTTTGCGCGCTTTGCTGGTTTTTGGTTACAAGTATAAACTGATGGAGTGCCAGTCGTGGATGTCGAAGCCAGCTCAACAGGCTTTCCTTTAAAGGAAGTTCCGTGACTGGTTCTGTTGCTAGCAAACAATTGTTTTGAGTCCATAAATGTAAAAACACTGGGAAAAAGTATGTTCTCCTTTGAGCGTATAACGAAAATTTCAGACTGGCTTTGGAGTATGGCGAGTATTTAATGCAATATGAGCAAAAATGTTTATACTTGTTCAAAAACGCTTTTGAAAAATACTATAAACGGTATGAAGGATATTCAGGAACGACTCAGCCGTTCGAAGATATCGAAGGTCCTGGATAACTTCAGATCTTCACGAGATAGTACACGTTTGGTTCCCTGAGTGGTTCTCAGTTTTTATTGGTGCAGAGCCTGCGCAGTCAACTTGAATAAGATGATAAACAAATTCCAATTTGATCCGTTTTTTGACGAATTTCGGCACAAAAAAGAATTCCAGATGAGCAGGAAGCAAGTAAGTACATGCAGTTGAAACAGTATTGTCCGGATCAGTCCTAGTGAGGTGGTAACGAAGATCAAATTGTCCAAGTTGGAGAGCAAATAATTGGTGGTTATTTGCACACGACCTTGTCCCAATATCATTGTTGTCTCCACAGACCTTATTCGGAAATACATACGTCCTTTAAAACTCGTACTCAGTAAATAAACGGAATTCCAAACTCGCGTATCAAGAGGGTTCCCGAAGCTTCTGTGGTTGCCTAGTCATATATTTACAGTTTATTTTTTGAGTGGTTTCCTCTCGAAACTCTGAAAAAATTCGATTATCCTTACACTCTTCAGGTCTGGATCTCTAGACGATGTCAATAACTATCAGGACGTGCATAAAACTCCATCCTTAGCAAAGCCTCTCTGGGCCTTAGATGTAACATTCATGTATTTATTTTGAAGCCAATTTTTCTCAAGTTCTCGAAATGTTCTTTTGCCAAGATTAAAGAAATTGAGGAAGCAGTTCAAAGATCAATATACTAGCTCGTTATCTGTACATTAAAACAGTGCAGAGACTTTGAATAAGCCTCTAAGATTTGTCTTTCACGTAACAGACAGAGGGAATCTTGCGCACTCTGCAAACCAAACTCTGCAAAATCTGTTTTCAAATGTTCTGCCGTCGATCCTGCTCTAATCGAGGCTATGAAAGACCTCCATTACTAAATAAAGCTAAGAACTTCGTTCTCGAAGACTCTAAAAAGGCAGAATTGTTTAGTGCAATCTTTGCAAATAATCTTACGATGGAATCTGAACCGGTTCCGAAGTTTCAGGCATCCTCATTCAATATTATCAGCACCATTGATTTCTCCATAGAACTAATTCGTAAGCAAATAATGCGTCTGAAAACCTCGCACTCTTCGGGGACTGAAGGTATTCCAAACTCAGTTATTAAGAGAGTAACGAGCTTTCCCCGATTGCTTAGCCATATATTCTCAGTTTATCTTTTAAATGGATTCTTTCCTGACTCATGGAAGACATCTATAATTCTTCCTGTCTTCATGTCGGGATCTCGTTCGGACGTAAATAATTATCGAGGCGTTCACAAAACCCCGGCTCTAGCAAAACTTCTTGAAAAAATTATTTTTAATCAAATTCATGATTTTTGCTTAGAAAATAAGCTCTTAAGGAACTCGCAATATAGTTTTTTTTTACCTGGAAGATCATGCAAAGTGTGTCCCTTAGCTTTTACTTAACCTCGTCGCTTCCCTTTGTTATGAGCAACAGTCAGTGGTTGTGATATACTTTGACCTGAGCAAAGCCTTTAACAAGGTTCCACATGGACGTCTTCTGGTGAAACTGGAAGCCCTCGGAATCCGGTCTCCTCTCCTTGACTTCATTGGTTCCTACTTGTCTTACCGCAGCCAAAATGTCTTAGAAGGTAATAGCTATTCGACGCCTCAGCCGATCACGAGTGTCGTTTTTCAAGGCACGGTTCTAGATACCCTTCTCTTCATTCTGTACATAAACGAAATTTCAGCTTTACTCACAAATTCACAAAATTTCGTTTACGTTGACGATCTCAAGTGCATTTATTCATATTTTAAGACACTGTTAATAGTTGCGTTGTTAAAATCAACACTGATCTACTTATGCTCTCACGTTGGAGCTCTAGTTGGCAGATGGAATTTTCTCCATCAAAAAGTAGTTTCATGTGTTTTTGCCCCGCCAAGCTCCCTGGACCCCTAGTATTTCAAAATAGTATACCTTTTAGAACGATCAACCATAAGAGACTTAGGTCTAAGTTACACAAATAAGCTAGCATTATCGCCTCATGCAGATCGAATTCTGCAAAGGCTGCGCAGATATGTGGTTTTATATCACATAATTTAAACCTGTACCGCATGCTTGTTCTTCCTATGCTGGAATACTGCCACCCCCTCTTTGGGTTGATGAACGCCTCTGACCGCAGTCAGATTAAAAAATTTCCGATGGTTTTTACTCGAAGACCATTTTCTCCTCCTGGATCCAGTATCTCTTATACGGATATATGCCAGTTAGCAAGCATTTAATTTCTGTGGGTAAGAAGACACGAATTCTGGTCTCTGCTACCTGTTTTGCGTTAACTCTAGCCCAAATCTCCCACGAATTAACGCTCTCACTCCGGTAGGTCGACCCTATGCCACTCGTAATTCTTCCATGACTATTTCGTCACCCCTTAGCTCCCAAACTAACCGTTCTCAGTTTTTTGCCTCCAAATATGCTTTCATCTGGAACAATCTTCCACTACAAATTAGGTTGTCGTCTACATTAGCTATTTTCAAAACAAATTACGCAAACATTTAACTTTGGAAGATATAAAGTCCTTATTGTCTGTTTCCTTCCCAAACTCGACACTTTTGGATTTCGAAAAGGTCCTCCTGGTATTTGAGGCAGCTCCCTTGATATGATATTGGTCTCTACGTATATTTCCATCATCCTCTGCAGAGTCAATCTTTGCATTCACTTTTTCGTCTCTCCTTTTCAACTATCATTGCCAACTCTTGACAGCCTTGATACTTTCCTCCGATTTTGCAACCCCGACGATGGTCTCCAGGTTCAGTTGATGATCAAGGCGGGTTCTGATAGTTTCGCCTCCATGACTGGTGGACTATGCATTCAGCAAGGTCACATCTCGATGATGATCTCATGACCTCTACTGCCCCCCTCTTCGTTTCAACCCTGGTGTCCACGATGAGTTCCTCCTCTCTCACTTCCACTCGTGGTTATAAACAGTAGCTCTGACTGTTATATCATCTCTCAACCGACAAGGAGAGTTCCGAACCCTCATACGTTGTCATCAACATTAAAATACTATCCCACTGCATCTAGCTAATCATTTTCTAGTGAAGCAGTTTTTTTTCCTAGTTTTTTTGAATTGGCGGCTCGCCGAACTCTGCCTCCGATTGAACCGTAGGAGTTTTTTAATGCTTCTATTCTAGTTCACCGTATATGTCAAAGATTGTTGACTATTGTTTTAAAAATTGCAAATCGTTCTGAATCGGACATACCTACCATATTGTACTTTTCTGTTGTTAATATGGCTGCTCACATAGTGCAGCAATTATCCACTTTGTATTTATTTTTATCGTGATACTAAGTTTGAAATGACGGGGCTCTGTGGGCCTTAAATATACAATTTATTTATTTCTTAGGCTTATCAGTTTGTTCCTCTGTGTATTGTGATTGCTAAAATATTGAATTTCTTAGTCTCAAAGTAGTCGCCATAGTTACTTCTTCTTGTTAGTTTGCATTTTTAGGTTCCTCTGTAGCAAGCCAGGTAAGGTGTTCTTACAGATATATTAAGCAACAGTAATTGAAATTTGATTCACAGTCCACCACTTCACAAAAATGCAACTATGTTTGTGAAGTCTGAGTGGAATCGTTAATTAATAACCTTCCAAGCCGTGGATTTCAGCGTAGCGTAAGAGTCTTAGGTTAGAAAAACGCATGTAGTAGAAGCACGACATGGATAAGTAGGCGAGGGGTGTTCATGTTTGTGAAGAAAGATTGTGATTTGGTTAGGCCGGTGGTGTTCTATGACAGGTTGTTATCGAAACACATGTAGTTTGTTAGGCTATATATATATATATATATAAAGTTATTTTGTTCCCAAAGAACTCAAGTTAATTTATATATATATATATATATATTTATATATGAAATATCGACATCCCAAGAAATTTAATTAAATTAACTTGAGTTCTTTGGGAACAAAATAACTTTATTAGGGTAAATTTTCGAATCTGGCGCCCCAGTTCATCGTCAGACAAATAGGAGATGTACAGGAAACCGTTAACCTTAAATAATGCCTAACACAAGATTCTATGATTGGCTGAAGTTTGAGCCAATAGACGTCCAGAGTTTTAAGTTATCCGGTCGATATTGGCTGTTTTCGCCTTCACTTGACCTTGACAAATTTTTTAATTGGCATCCTAATCGATATTCCTGTTAATGCATGCCTCGTCTGAGTGTATTGCCTCCAGGAATTCCTTGTTGGGCGGGCGCCAACGAGGTGAGTATACTCCCATGCAAATAGGTGTCCTGTGTCCATTGTGTGCACGGCTACCTGAGATAAGGGGTCTCATGTCATCACGACTAACTGATGTTCATCCAAACGGGTGGATAAAGATTTCCCGGTTTGGCCACAATAAACTGCATCGCAACTGGTACACGGTATTTTGTAGGCAGCTTCTTTTCTATTGAAATAGCCAACCCTGTGCTTAGGGTGTACAAGCTGGATGCGCAAAATGTTGTAGGTTTGTGCGCTATTTGCATATGGCGTTTCTTGAGCTGTCTTTCAAAGAACTCAGATACATGCTTTATATACGAGCGGGTTCACCAGTTTGTTTATTTTGACGCCGGGGAGTTCGTAGCTCCGGAAATAACTTTTTTCTTTCAGCTGTTGTCGTCGTAAGCATCGACGGACAAAGTCAGGAGGATATCCATTTTGGGAAAATAATATGAAAATTTCATTTCAGTTCGATATGTTTCTTCACTAGAACAGTGAGTTTTTGCTCGACTTAGCAAGCTGTTAACAGAGCATTGTTTGTGAGACATGGGGTGGTTACTCTCAAAATGTAAAATGACCTCGGAGTAGGTATCTTTACGATAGACTGAGCTATGTACATTTTTGTACGTAGTTTCCCACCTGTCTTCCTATGTACGAGGACATCTAAGAAAGAGAGTCATTCATCAAGTTCTGTTTCGAGGGTAAATTAAATTCGGTTCAGTTCAGTGTATTTGAGGAAAATAGGCTTCGCCTTTGAAATCTCGGGAACGTGGAGTTCAGGTTTTTGTGGAGCGGTTAAAGTTGATCTTTTTTGACGATAACAAATGTATCGTTCAAAAAGCGTAGCCACAATCTTAAGTTAATTCTGGGAAGAGCTGTAGCCTCTAGTTTCTGCACCACAGCCTCCGACAAAAAACCTGGTATTTGTGAACCCATAGGGGCGCCTTTTAGTTGTCGATAATAATTTTCAGCAAAGGAAAAGTTTGTTTCAAGGCAAATATCGAGAAGTTCCAGGAGGACTTCTGCAGGTACATCGGCAGAGTAGGCCTGTGGGAGTTCTGCAGTATAGGTCCTCGCTAAGTCCAGAGGGGATAGATGAAAAAAAAGAAATAACATCAAATGACACCATTATTTCGTCATTTGCAATTTTTAAGTCTTTTATCTTCTCGAGGAACTGAAGCGAGCCTTGGTTAGAGGATTCACAGTTTTTTGTATGTGGGTTGAGTTGATGAAATAGCCATTTGGAAATTTTATAATTTGGTGCACCAATTAAGGAGACTATCGGTCACAGCGGAATGCCACTTTTGTGAACTTTGGGAAGTCCGTATATTTGGGAAATCGTAGGTTCATCCTGCTTCAAGGATTTAGTCAGTACTCTTGAAATTAATATTTTTGCGATTGAGGCGTTTCAATACCCTCTCCATATTTGAGTTTTGGGACTTTTTGGGGTCAGTAGTTAGGGGTACGTAAGTTGATTTATCCGTTAAAATTAATGTCATCTTATCTATTTACTCCATGTTCTCAACATAATATCATTGCAGACAAAACAAGGGGGAGGAAGATTTCCTCTTTGGGCTGACCTTTCATTATCAGCGAGCCATACCTAACCCCAGTTTGTGCATCCCTTGAAGGTCAAAACCGTAACCTGTCGGTTAATGTACAACCTCCTAGCCCTTAACACACCGGATCGTTGTCTTGTAGTTAGGGCAGAGTTTATTAATAATCATGGAGTGATGTTCATTGAGTGTATTGCGGAGAAAACACAGCCTCTCCTGCTTTGAGGTGCCAGCTAGCATTCCATCAGCGGCCGCACGACACATAGAATTATTGACTAATAACTGTTAATAAGGCATGCATTGCAGAGCTTCTTTGCAGGTCATGCAAATTCTGGCTTCGTCGCAAAAATCCTCTACTTAGGATAAATTAACTATTACAGTATTTTAGTTAGGTTAAGACACGTTATCTTAGTAGCTGTATACCCATTCAGTTTTCTGTGTAGGGCTGTAGCACTTACCCCGGATCTCAAAAGGTCGAAAGTCTTCAGCTAATTATACTTTATATTTCGAGTGGTAGAGATTTTCGATTCAACATGGAAATCAAGAGCCTTCGCTTTAACCTATAAGGCCCATGTAAAAACACTTAAAGCGCATTTGTTTTGTTTGTCTTTGCTGAAATATTGTCATATGTTTTAAAATGTGGTTTTCACGTTTTCCAAAGTCTTTGCGCATTTTTTGCGTATCTTCCATACGGTAACTCGGTAAATTCAAGCTAATAATTACAGTCTGCCTAAAAAGCCGTTATTTTTCCAATTTGAACGCAATCTCACCAATAATCCTCCAGTGAAATCTCGAAGCGTAATTACTATTTTTTATTTATCTTCTGCTACTTTAGCGGTTTCCCTGGTTGCAATGGGGGTTTTTCTTTGCTTGTACAGGAGCCGTCGTTTATTTTAGCAGATATGCTATCGGCCCCGGGAGAGAGTGTACGTTATTTTTGTAACTGTTTCATATATTTTTCCTGCTGTTGGGTGTGGTCATTTCGCTCCGTTTTTGTTTCTTATATTACTCCCGTAAATGCGGTAGAAGCCCCGTTTATTTTAAGTTATGCCAGGTCAGGGTTTGCAAATAGGCCTATCTCCTGGAATTCAGTCATAATTTTAAATGCCTAAGGTCTGTTATTTTAACAAAAGTGCTATAATGAGTGGACGACTTTGAGAACCGCAATTATATCTGTATAGTCACTTGTTCGCGTTGGTTGATATTTTGAGGAAGCATTGTGTTTATCCTTCTATTAACGATCGCTAAAACATTGTTACAATTTTGGCAATGAATGGATTTCGGTTATTGAAAGTAAAGTAATCAGCACGTGCAACCGACTCAGTAATATAGTTTGTTCATCTCGTTTTGAATTTCCTACTTCTCTGACCACCTGAAGCCCTAACCGTAGACAGCTGCCTACTGTAGAGTGCCATTTTTACAACTGACCTTTCTGTATTAGAAGGTCTCCAATTCGAAGCCGGTGGTTTGTTTCTTGTTCCTTTCCTGGAAGGGTGTTTATGTTATCACGATGAATATAGGTTTTGGTTGTAGAAAAACCACTGGTAAATGAAGTCAGATTTTGTCCTGTTTCCCATGTCGTTTCTCAGAAATGATGGCATGTTTTTACCAAGCCTTAACTTAAGTCGAACACTCGCGTGCCGCGCAAAAATGAGATCCTCTGCTGTCATTTGTTTTGACAAACCTTGTCTGCAGTCGATATGACGTTCTTGCCAGTAAGGGAAAAGAGTGGCCGATTCTGTGCGATCCGTGTCCACTATGATCTCTCCTCTTGAACTGTCTCGACGTTCTAAGCGTTCTGATTTAAGTCAAATGCGTCATGGTAGATAGACCAGTAAGTGTATTACCTACAAACAAGGGTCTTGTGTATTCTATTCTGTCAATGCTCATCTCGAGCCAGTATGTCCATGTTTCGCCATTTAAACAGGTCGATTTTGCTTAAGTCTGGTGCATTATACATGGAGTTTTAAAAATCACCACTTTCTTGACAAAGTGATGCTTGTGTGTCAATTCTAAGGGCTGGTTACCTGTAGTTTTGCTAGAAGTCGTAAATTCAACGCTTTACGAAAAAATAGTTTAGTTCAACTACTGTAATTTCCTACATGAAGTCAACCGTTTTTATTTACCAGGTATTTAACTTTATTGTCCTGTTATACTTTGGTTGTCTAACGGCGCTTTCCCGAGTCCGTGAAACTTTCTGGTCAGTTTGTTTACAGCATTCCTATTTTTATTGAAGAAATGAGACTCAGAGCTGTCGCAATGCGTGCTCAGTACTAATTGTACTTACTAATGCTTTTCAAAGGCGTCACCACCTATGAGCTACTTATCGTATAAATTTAAGAAAAGTATGGCAAAATTAATTTTCTTTACTCAAGGAATGAGCTTTTTTAATTTCTAATTCCTAATTCGTATACGATTTAGTGCTGCAGTCGTTGCAAATTTTAGGCGTAAAAATATATTTGGGTTCAAATGGGTGTGTATGTTTCTTTGTGGCAACTTTTATACAGCTAGTACAAATCTTTAACCCTCCTGGTAAACTTCGTCGTTTGGCGAGATGCACCACGCGCTTCTTTATGACTTTTGTTACCCGCATGGTTAGCCTCGGTAGCACTTCTTTCCCTGTCACTTTCCTTTCTTTACGTGAAGACTTAAGTTGAACTATAAACAGTCTTGAAGAAAATTCCTCCGAATCATGTCCTTAGTGCGGTTATTTCATTTCTCCCGTTATTCGTAGTCAGTTCTATTTTTCACTGTCAATTTCGGTTGGGATTAACTCCACCGTAAGTGTTATTGACCAAGGACTATTCCAGACTTCCACTTAAATACCGTCTATCGCATAACTATACATCATCACAAGGTGTCTGATTTCGCCGTTGGCGTCCCAAGCCTTCACAAGTGGCCAGAGTCCGTGGGGCATAATGACCGAGCACCTTTATCCAAATAGGCTGAACGGGAACGTGCACTACCTGGGAAAAAATGGAACTTCCTTCCTCGTTCTTTCATTCTGTTTTTATGCACACTTACCATTTGGTGTGTGTTCTTTCTAATGATTTGATGACCTTCCTCCCTTTTCGATATACGCAGCAATGAAAAACATCGCAGAGGGTTTGAGTCAAATGGCCATTGGTGGTGAATTTCGTTTGATCGACCAAAAAGGCATGGAATTAACGCTGGCCGATTTCAGAGGAAAGTGGTTGCTCATATACTTTGGTTTCTGCCGGTGCCCAGATATCTGCCCTGAGCAACTGGAACGTCTGGTGGAGATACACGAACGGTTGGGTAGGTTTTCAAAGAGTTCACGATCCTTGTCATGTTTACTCGCATCGTTCTCTGCATTACTGCAAAACATCTTTTTAGGTTAACGTTTTGCGAGCTAGACAACCACAGTTCTCTATCTTTTCCCTTCTCTCTATGGCTACCTAAGCATTTTGGCTTATCAACCGTAAAAAGGTTTACAAGTGTAAAAGATACACTATGACTCCATTTCTACGATGATCGATTATACCTCCCTTATATGTCCGAGGAGCGTTCCCCGATCTATTCTGATTACAGGTCGACGTTGGGTGTTTCCATTTTGTCTTGAAACTTCGGGTCAACAGCCAGCCTACGTTGTCCCGTAGAAACGTGCATTCAAGCATCTGCAAATATTCACGATAAAGAGTATATTTTATTCCCCATCACATAAAGACATATTCCTATTTAGCTTTTCTTTAAGCACCACGTACTTAGTATATGTTAACATTTCAAAAATAGCAAATTTATAATTAAGTTTTTGCTTATCCATTTGCTTTCATGTATAAATATAGAAGATTTAGTCAGCTGCAAATGAAAAAGGGCTATTTTTATTCTTTCGAATTTTATATAAACTCCATTGTTAGTTGACTCGAAATCTGGTGGAGATATCGAATATGCAACATTATATTTGGTTCGACCGAGACGGGTAAGCTGATCAAACAGGTTTTGCTATCTGTAAAAAAAGTGATTTACCGTTCTTGTTTTTTCCAATAACCTTGGACCCTCATCTAGTCTGATCTGGGAAAGAAGACGGCAGAACATGCGCTCATTATTCCAGAGAAATTATTGAAGCAAAAAAAATGGCCAGCGACAGTGAACAGACCCTTTCTCGGCGAGAACCCTGGTTGATTGGCCTTTCTTTCTCAAACGCCTTTCACTTAACTGCTAAACGCTAACAATAGGCGATTTCTATTGGTCCGGTGGCAGAGCGCTGTGGTTTGCGTTTTAACGAAAACTTCCTTTAGAACTTATATCTGGCTAAACTCCTTAGGATTCGGTCTTGCTTCGTATAAAAATATTTTCGCAGGATGACATTTCATCCCTTTGGTTTCTCACTTTGACTCCAGTCCCAAATGAAATCTCTCCAACTACATGGTGATCCCCCAGGCGGCTTTTCAATGCTTTACAATGGCTTAGTTCGCCGTGCACACCGACCGCACGAGCACGTCACGCTATTGGCTATTTCGTGAGGCCTCGCCGACCACCGGTACTTCCAAGATTATTTGAGCCACGCGCTTAAGCACACACACACGCGGTCTTTGTCCGTGTCGTCACTAGACCCTGTGAAGTGGGTTTTCTGGCCGTTGTGGCGTGATCGGCCACGTCCTGTATTATGATAGGGTCGTTTTTACGGACGTTTCTAGAAACGTGAAGGCAGTCATGTCAGCTGTTATGGGGGATTAGTGTGGAACCTAATTCATATGCGGTTGGATGCCGATTTCCACTCTGCGAGTTTCCAGCTATCCGAGTAAATCGCGCCCAAGAAAAAAAAACTGCTTAAATGGTATGCGTTTTTTACTGCTTTCTGTCGCCCCTATTAATCCAATCAAATTTCCTGCAAAATGTCCGTTTTGCAATAAAAGTGCGCTTTCCAGACTACACGCAGGTGAGCTCCAACGCAGACAGGTAAAAAGACTTGACACAATCGGGCGCCCTATCATACATGAATTCACTCGCAGTTAATTTTCTATATGGAAAAATATACCAGTATCGGTTTAATGATCTTTTCAATTTTCACAAGTTTTGCTGTCTTCTTCGGTCTAATGACCCTAGTGCTTAAGAATGTTTTGTCGACATCACCAGGTTTCCTCATAGTTTGCTGTATCTTATATCCTCTTCTCCACTATTCATTAAGTAATCACAGAGATTTACCCATATCAGGTAGTTTGGTCATTTCCCCATGAAATTTGTGCGTCTTTCGCTGTCTTCAGACACAACTTAAGTTCTCCTCCTTTACCTCTTTTCAGTGAAGATCCGCTAACCTGATTGCTATTTCGAAGATGCCTTTAGAGATCAGGAGAGTTCTTTCGCGGCCTTTAATTGGAGCTAAGTCTGCGGCTGAATAGTTCAGCTCAACTCGCTATGTCGAACATATGAGACGCTCCCGGTGTCGCAGTCCTGAATGACTAAGCAGACACCGATATACTTTGTCCTCGTAGGCATCGCGCGTCTAGTTCCTCTACGTGGATGGGTGAGGAGCCGTTGGCCCTAAAACAGTTTTTAGAAAATAACGAGTACCAGATAGTTCTATAACACGCTAATTTATATTGAACCAAGTTTACCTGCTACGCCAGAAAGTTCCTCGAGGTCACCGACGCCAGTAGAAAGAGAAGACAAGAAGTTACTGCATGTTTTTAGCGACTAACGAAGCATAATAAGTTGTTAAGTTTACTAAACATTGATTCAAGCAAAGAGCATGACTGGGAAAGGTTAGGTAAAAATAAAATCTTTAGCAAAGTTGTCACCATAGTACCCCCCTCCCCAACTCCAGCTAGACCGAAAGCCGGTATGAAAACGACTCTAGAGAATACATGCGACCTTAATTAACATCAAGATAGAACGATCGGGAACGTGTACTCGGCAAGAGGTACAAAAAGTACGAATGTCCATTGCACTTTTAAAGTTGCGCTCAGAGACAGTGAGAGGGGGACTGGGGTTATTACATGTGTCCGTGGAACTGGTCGTGCTGCTGACCACGACCTTCGTTATAACACGAAGGATTTGGTAGGTCTTGGTATTGCGGAGGAGGACTCGGAACGGTGCTTCCAGGTGCATTTTCTCATGGTCACGCAAAAGGAAAACTTTTGTGTAGGAAGCTAAGCCATTTATACATAAGGCTAGGTTGCTGTAGTTCACGGTGCGTGAACTCGCAAGTATCTTCGTCGGCAAACTGGCTCTCTTTAAATCGGATGTAGACGTCTAACTGCTGTCCGATCGTACTGAAGTCCAATATGTATTTGGTTGCCGCTGATCCGTCTAGTTCATAGGGTCTTTTGTGGCACGCAGGGTAATCTTGATTTGAGGTTTGAAGCGCTCGACTATGCCGTTCGCAGCTGGAAGGTGGGCCTTTGTCTGAATCCATGGACAGACCACAAATGTGAGGAGGGCTATGAAGAGTGTAGCTTTGAAATAGGAACTTTGGTCAGTCTTAGATAGGACACCAAACATGATGACTGACAACGAATGACTAAGTTGTACCCAACTGGTAAGGGTTTAGTTTCAGCCCGGCGGGTGTCACAATCGGTACAAATAACGTATGTGCAGCCATTTGGTACTGACAATGAGTCTTTGAACCCCCAGATTAACGGGACTAAACCATGCATCGACATTGGGGAAAATGTCCACTGGGGACTCGTGACGTTGAGCCTTGTTCCACTTGCAGCCGAGACACCTATGTGCCCAAACTTTGACGTCCTTGTTCACGTCAGGCCAAAAAGACCTTCGCCCGAAGAGTTGCTGAGGTAATTGAGTCCATACAACGGTTTAAACAAGGTTCGATCCATCTAGGCGGGTACGAAAGGGCAATGGAAAGTGTTGTAGGGGATTGTATCGGCACTAGTCGTCAGGCCACCGTCCGTAAGCTGGCCTGGTCACCAAGGCAATCGGTCCGTCGTACTTTAGCGGGTATTATGGTGAGGTCGACTCTGTATGCACCTGCCCGCACTGCACACGCATCTTCATTCGCCGTATAGGCCTACTCCAGGAAAGGATAGTTCACTGCAATACTGACACTCCGGATGCACCGTGCATACCCCTCAACTCCCAAATCTACAGCACTAACAATTCTTCATCTACCAGCGCGACTACCAATAGTAGCCTCACCATCACAACTGACTCCACAGCCACCAACCTACTCTTTCCTCACTGTCACCGCACAGCCACATCGGCCTCGGCGATCAATTGCGAATCCATCGCACAGAAACTGGTAAATCAGCGCCAGGCGCACCAACATAACCCCGCCAAAATTGCCTCAACTGTCCGCATTGTCGCCGCATATTCACTCATCGCTTGGACCTATTAGGCTATGTGCCCCACGATGAGAACCAGCGACAGAAAACCGCCGGTCATACCACACCATCGCTCTTCTCGCCAGCACCTGTGACAGTTTGACCGTCGATTTCGACGAGGTCCACCGTATGCTCCACACCAGGTGGTGCAGGGATGGTGACTTGCGCGTGAATTATTTAAGTGATAGTAGCCTTGCGCTGCAGCTACCGCACTCTCTCACCTGAGCCCGGTGTCAAGACAGAGTCAAGAAGACCAGAGATGGGAGAGGGTGCAGGTGGCTGGCGCGGCCGGAGCCGCCCCTGGGTGTACCACCACCTGACTCGGATCCCACGAAGTGGGAGTGCCATAAAGGCCACATTAAGAAGGAGCCATTACAACCTGACTCTCAGTCCGCCAGTCAGCTACTCCACACAAAACACATTGGGCTGACCACGTGGTCCGAGTTATTCCGTCAGTTGGCAACATTCCAAGCCATGGCTTTTAGCGCACCGTGATAGTTTCAAGCGCGTCAGATTGTTTATAGTGAGGAAGATGCGCTGAATTGTTCACCTCACTCTCTCCCCCACCCCTACAATCAGACCACCATCCGAGCCGGTCAGTTGTCTGATGTGGGAGTGGGCTCATTGGCTAACGGGTCGGCTACCCGTCTTCGCGCGCCACAGCACGACCTGGCCCCCATAACGCACACACCAGGATTCACTAGATCAAGGGATATGGAGGAGCCATCGCCGTCTGACTCCAGCACCTACAGCACACATGACTAAACTCAACATCACTACACATGTTTGCAAACTGTACCTCTTGCGTAAGATGTAAGTATGATTCTCGGCTCCTCCATGTAGCTCCTCTGCATCGTATGTGCTCCGAGCCTTAGACTCTCACGATATGCTGTGGCTTAGAAGATTGTCAACCGGCGATCGTAGTCAGCCCAGTGTGTCTTCGTGCGGAGTGGCCGACTAGTGGTCTGGGATTCAGGCCGACATGGCTCCTTCTTTACGTGACCTCCGGCACTCTCAATGTGAGCCGCTCGCCTCCTTTTGTGAGAAATCCTGGTGCCTGTGTTTTGGGGCCAGATCGTGGTACAAGCAGACAAGATTGCTAGGTATATTAGCAGCTGCGCCGATTCACCGCACCAATCCACTGACCGACTCGGGTGGTGGCTGGGATCTAGGAATAGAGTGAGGTCGATGGCTCAGCGCATTCTCCTCACTATAAACAACCTGACGCGCTCGAAGCTATCATGGTGCGCTAAAAGCCGGCACTTGGAAAGGCTGTCAACTGACGGGATGAATCTGACCGCGTAGTCGACCCAGTGTATGATTGTTTGGAGTGGCCGATTGGTGGACTGAGAGTCAAGTTGCAATAACTCTTTCTTAATGTAACCTTTGTGGCATTCCCACTCCGTGGGATTCGAGCTAGGTACGAAGGCACGTCTAGGCTCCAAACGTGCTAGTCACCTGTGCCCTCTCCCTCCTCCGGTCTTCTTGACTTGATGACACCGGGTCTGGTTTGCAGAATAGAGTGCGGTAGATACAGTGCAAGTCTTATATCGCTTAAAACTAATCCACGCGCAAATCACCGCCCCTGCACCACCATGCTGTGGAGCATACGGTGGACATAGTCAGACTACAACGGCCGAACTGTCGTCGTAGGTAAAAATAGTCATCACCTGTCAGATTCGACGAAAACCACCGTAGTCTTGGGAGAGTGGAAGAGATGACCTATCCGTGAAATTAGTCAGAATGAGGGAAACTTGCACAACATCTACCTCTCATTTCACACCCACTGTTTTCAGGTGGCAGGACAAAGTCAGGAACACTGGAGTAGAAAGTGGAAATTGTGATTGACCTAGCATAGCTTTTTCTCCCTACGAGATTCGATAGGCTGGAGTCTTGGCGAAGAAATTTGTCAATTGAGAGGGAGATACGCCTTCTCTTGGAAGTTTAAATCCGAAATTTTCATAAAACTTCTCCATTCACAGTGGATAAAAAGGTAGGCAAAACAGATAACACAGAAAGATCACATGCGATACATAATGTCCGCAAACTACGACCGTCGACGTCAGGGACGATAGTCGGTGAATGAGTCGCAAAATTTACGCCCTTTTTAATTTCTTTAAAACGGTGCTAGCATAATGTGCAGTTAAACTCATTATCGTATTTCAGCTAAACAAAGAGAGGTGAAAATCAAAGCAAAATAGGCCCACATAAGTATATATATAGGAAAATTTCCTGGTGTATGGAAAGCAGAAGAATAGGTGACTCAATTTCCAAAGCCTGTCTGATGGCCACTACAGTCTAGTCTGGAGAATTAAGATTCAGGTTGCAAAGGTAGACCCGATCACTGGAACAGGAGCTTAATTAGTCTGAAGTTTTGGATTCTCACTCGAATACATCATCAGAGACACAGTCAGTCAGTCCGTTTTAATTCCTTTACAACGGTGCTAGCATGATGTGCAGTTAAACCCATTATTGTATTTCAGCTAAACAAAGAGAGGTGAAAATCAAAGCAAAATAGGCTCATTGTATGAGTCACCCATTCTTCTGCTTTCCATACACCTGGAAATTTTCCTTTGCGAGGGCTCTAGTCTGAGCTCCAGGGCACGACGGAACATACTTGTTCCTTAAGCAGATCGGTGAGCAACACACTATCATCATATTCCCGATCGCAACCGACAAAAACAACGAGCCCGTGGCTCAATGGTAGAGCGTTCGACTCAAATACCAAAGGTCGCGGGTTCGAGTCCCATGTATACCACACTTGGGATTGGGTATGACTGGTTGATGACGGCTAATAAGCCAGAAATGGCCATTCCGGTCTCCCTTGTCTTTGTCGGTTCCACATTATCAATATATATATAGGAAAATTTCCAGGTTTATGGAACGCAGAAGAATGGGTGACTCAATTTCTAAAGCCTGTCTGATGGCCACTACAGTCTAGTCTGGAGAATTAAGAGTCGGGTTGCAAAGAAGGAGACCCGCTCACTGGAACAGGAGCTTAATTAGCCTGACGTTTCGGATTCTCCCTCGAATACATAATCAGAGACACAGTCAAATAAGGGTGTTGGATTGCTCAGGTTTTGCAGTATTCATAAGGTGTCTCTGTATCTGATGATGGATTCGAGTGAGAATCCGAAACGTCAGGCTCCTGTTCCAGTGATTGTGTCTCCTTCTTTGCGACTACTTCCTGTAACTCGCCTCTTCGCTTCTATTAGCAAGTCCGGTTGTAATTTCGCCTCCTTAATGTGACCGTTCTGAGGCCTTGTACCTCTTGTGGGGAACAGGCCATGCGTATGTGAGTGTGTGTGGCAAGCGTACATGGATTGTTTAACTTTGTCACTCATCGCGTCCGACCATCCGTTAGGTCGTCTTGTCATCGGAACCAAGTGGGCGAGGAAGAGAGTGCGGTGGATGCGGCGTAAGTTCGCCTCAATCGGAACTAATCCATGCGCAAGTTACCGTTCCTGCGCGCATACCTTAGGATGCGTGGTAGACGTCGTAGCTCGCGACTGTCAAATACCGTGTGGAAAATTAAACACCCAGAGTCTATCCCTACACTTTTTTTCCCTTCTACTGTGGTAAGTCTAACTCGGGCCTGCTGGGATCGATGTCAAACTCAATGGTTTATGTTGCGTAAAGCCTCTGTCCATCGATTGTCGCATGCCCAGCGCAACACTGCAGTCCATTCTGGGAGGTTAGTTTCATCTGACAGTACTCCAATCTTTCTCTATCTATCTATCTCTGCAGCTCTTTACGGCAAGGACAAGGACTTTGTGCCCATTTTCATCACCGTGGATCCCGAGCGTGATACTCCCGAGGTTGTCGGTGAATACTGCAAAGGTAATTGTTCTCTCCCTCTCGCCCTTCCATCTTCCTAGTCCTAGTAAAAACTTTACTTCGCTCTCAGTCATGAATTGAGATGACAAGCGTTTCCCTCCCTTTGACATTTCGACTGTCATTTTTTCTCTTGAAGAATTCTCCCCCAAACTGGTTGGTCTCACTGGCTCACGTGAACAAATCAACATGGTAGCGAAACGATACCACATCTATCACAGTCAGGGTCCCAAAGACTCCGACGGAGACTATATTGTGAGTTAACAGTTATGCCTTCTAGCTGGAGAAAACATCTTATTTAATCTTCTTCGTTAGTCCATAGGCGTCTGCTGCCGAATTTAATGGTTTTCTAAGTTGATCCTTTGGTAAGCCTGTGGATCATTTCGTTTCTGGTACTCGATAAGAGGCGTTGACAGCTCGCGGCTACTGGAGTGGCCAGTTTCGACTTTGCTCGTCAGGATTTGAACCCGACCCGGTTTCTGCCAGCCAAATCAAACCAACCTGTTGGCTGTAATTGAGCCTATTTTCATGATGTACGAAACACTGTTCATCGAAGCGGACCGATTGCAGAGTGAGGAATTCTCGCACACAGGGCTAGTGAAGACACAAGGAGTGCAGTATTTATAGGATGTAGATGCCATGCGCACTATGATTTGCAGTTCTCGCGATCACCTTTGAGGGTCGCAGTTGACGCAATGATTGTTCGTTAGTTTAAGTCGTTAACGTTGAACGTTTATGTGATCATTACTCAGCCATTTTACTCGCTATCACTGGAACGATTGGTCGCCCGCACCCTCTCCACGTGACTGATTTATCTGCCCACGCAGTTCAATTCACACCATGGGAGCGGAAGGTCATTTCCCTGGTTGATGGACTACGGGCCTGAGATTCCTGACTAGCAGGTCGAGCCTCACGCAGTTGTCCCATCTTGCAAGAATTTCGGCCTCGTCAAACTTGAAGGTGTGGCCGGGGCCCGTTGAATGAACAGTGACCTGAGAGCTAGCGTAATTCCTCCCCACTGCTGCTGCGTGCTCGGCCATTTGCGTTCGGAGAAATCTCCTTGTTTCTCAGATTTGGTCGATTTGTCCGCGACTGCACCAGATCCGCTAAACGACTCCAAACGTTTCCTGCGGCTTCATGACACGACGCCTGATGGTTGCCTCTGGCCTGTGTGCGACCCAAACTTCAAGCGGAGTAAGAAGGTGGCTGACGGCTTCAGAGGCGTTCTTCACCTACAGGAAGGCTCGCCAAAAGTTGCGCGCCAACAACGTCCGACAAATACTGCACCTCTTGTGCTGTCTCCGATGAGGGGTGTGAGTGAGAATACGAAACTTCAGACCAATAAACTTGCTCCAGCGATTGGATCTTCCTCCGAATTGATGTACCTCCAGTAACCCATCAACCCTCGCCAGCATGAACAATACTCACTCACCCCCAGGGAGTAGACTGGAAAGGGTTAAGCACTTTGCTAGACGCAATTCACATAAATGATCTTGCAGCTGAAGACGCTCTCTTTTTTTCTCAAGGTGCGAATATTCTAGCCAGAACTATCCCCGATCATGGCAGAGCTCCCAGGCATGCACAGATGGTTTTCGCCTCTAGGGTAGTGTTCTGTACTTGATATGGCAATTTTTTACCCCTGTCATTGTAGTGCATCGTCGGAGCCCTCTTTCGAAGTTACTCTAGCCTGATGGTACACGAATAGGCATGTAGATGCAAGTTCCGGCTTCTTGTTGTAAGGAAGACGCCTTGGCTGTCCAAACTCAGCCGGATCTGACCTTTATGCTCTATATAAGAAAACTAATTCCACCGCACAACGGTCCGTGAAGTTGCGTTAAACCAAACTGGACTCGCATAGGCTTTTGGCTCAAGTTAGACACGTCAGTCAGTGTCTAATCTTAGCTCCCTCTGCTTGACTCCAAACAGCCACCGGCACACGCTGGGGATGAAAGAGCGAGTGACGGTGATCCAACGCATACTTTTCCCGCCACGAAAAAGTTGACGACATTTTAAACTGCCACGGCGTGCCAAAAGTTATGGCTTAGAGGATTTTCAGTTGACCACCTAATGCGACCATTTTTGGGCAGGCTGCGGTGGCCCGTTTTTAGCACGGTGAAACACTGTCTTTCACCTCGGATTTTTGTACACGTGAAAACCAGCACTTGTGTTTCACCCTGCGTAAGCGAGGTGGGTGCCGTGAAAGTTATGAATGCATTCCAAGGCACATCTAGTCATCGTCGCCTGCGACGGACGTACTATTGGATCAGTGTTTTGCATTTAATAAAAGGTGATTTACGATTTCGGGATACTTAAAGCCGGCCACCCGCATGCATACCCGCGAACGGAACGTCCTATCACATTACACTCAGTTTTCATTTACAAAATAAGCTTTTGTTTTAAAAGCGGTTTGTAATTTATTCTGAACCGTCAGTCGGTGCGCCCTAAGCTATTTTCGCTTCCTGAAGCATCTGATTACCTGTGTTTATTTATGCATCGACAGGCCGACGAGTGATCGCCTTTCCTCTATTTTACTTTTAATCCCACTACTAATCCTCGCTTCCTCCCCCGCCCCATTCCCACTCTAGGTAGATCACACGGTCGTCATGTACCTCATAGGTCCCAACGGCGAGTTTGTTGATTACTATGGCCAGGTGAAACCACTTAATGAGATCGTGCGGAGTATCATGAACAGGATGAAGGCCCGTGCTACTGAAAAATAAATATGCATCACAATCACTGCTGATTATGATGTTACCACCGGAACCTTCACTCGTCCTCCAACGACCTGCCTCTCCGTGTTTATGCGCTGAGTACTTGCCTCTTTTTTAGCTCCCCCACCCCCCTCTCGACCAGTTTGTCTATAAATAGTTCCAGGGTTTCTAATTTGCTGCCACGTAAAACACGTCCTTACCCCTTCCGCTGTCGTGTTGTCTCCCCCTTTGTCATGAATTTTTGGACATGTTTTTGCTTCATCTTCTTTCCAGAAACGGAACATATACGTGGCCGTTTATGTCGTGTGTTTGGGGAAAAGAGAGAGTGCGTTAGCTGCAGCGCAAGTCGCCGTCCCTGCACCACCCTTCTGTGCAGCAGACGGTGGATATCGTCGCGTTACAACGGTCGAACTGACGTGTGTGTGGGGGAAGTGTAAGAGAGAGAGAGAGCGTGAGATAGATGCATGGCAAGTCTACTCACTATAATCCAGCTTAAATCACCGTCCCTGTACAGCATATGGTGGGCATCGTCGAACGCAACGGTCGAACTATCGTGTGTGTATGTATTTTCCTAGTTCTATATGCCCTGGTCGCCTCCTTTAACGGACCGCGTCGTAGATGTGCTGGACCAACATGGAGACTAAATCAGGGCATAGCAGGCGTTATTCGGTATTCGCTCCCATAAAAATGCCGCACATGAGTCGGAGGATGCGTTGACACGGGTAGGTGCAGGTTCACGCCGCGCCAGCTACCTGCATCCTATCCCCCCCTCCCGCCTTCCTGACTGTATCTTAACATTGGATGCAGAGGAGTGAGGGGAAGATAGAGGGCTATAGATGTTGCACAAGTCACCGTTCCTGCCCAACCACGCTGTGGATCCCACGGTGGGCTTCGTTGCTCTGGCTCAGGAATCGTAAAATGGAAGAGGTTAGTTTTGACGAACGTACGTCGACCCATTTTCATGCCTGTACAACAGTCATATGAAGGGGGGTTGGGGCGCTCTGACGTGTCGAAGGTAATTGAGACTTGATTCTATCTGACGAACAACCTGCCCTACCCACCTCAGTCGTCTTCTTCGGATGGTCTGAGCTATCCTGACGATGGCAATTCGAAACCAAGTCAAGTGGGGAGCTATTAATTCTAAGGAATTGAAAACCGCCGTTATGAGCAACCTCTGGGCAGGAAAGCTATGATACCCTCAGAGATTATTTCAGTAAGGCGGAAACACTGCCGGTAGGTTCGGTGGGGTCACGCGGACCAGTTGTATTTTCTCTTCATGGCAGACATTGGCTACGCATCGTAGAAACACTCAACTCAGGCTTGGGCGAATCATAGTGTTTAACCCTCTGATCTTACGACATTGGGTTGATGACTGGGGAATAAGCTGTCGTTTATTCGGTGCGATACTGCTACTACGCACGACAGAACTCTAGGTGGATATTGATCAAGCAGGGCAGATCCACCAGTGGGATTTTGATAGACGACATAGGGAGCTGTGTGTATGGACTCGGGGTTCGCAGGCACTACATTGAACGCTTAATGTGTCACATCGGAGTCCGGAAAGTGGACGGGGAGCTGGCATTTGGCTTCTTATCTTCAGTTTTGTAGATCGTGTGCTTGGTTGTGGCAGTGGTGGAAGATAGGTCTGGACGTGGGCTTCTATCACCGCTGATCTGTCATAGGCCGATGCGCTAGCCTTTGCCAGCGCTCTTGGGGTGGGGGGGGGGGCGATTGGATGTCGTCCTGTGCATGTCCTACTGCGACGGGGGCGGGTGAGTTCAACGTGTGCATACTCAGTGGTTTTCGCTCCAACGCCACCTTTATTGCAAGCATCGACATCGGAGTGACACGTCTTCTTTTGCCTCGGATGATGGCCACTCCCTGGCAGTTTAAAGGGGATATATTTTTGATATCGCCGCTCGCGCCTCTTCATGTCTAGTAGAGCGCAGACCGAGGCGTAAGGCGACTTTCTGGAATCCTACTGTCTCCACCTTCAGCTAGGCGGAAACGGCGCAGTAAACTCAAAGCCCTTGCTAACCCTATTCGACGTTTGCTTATGGAGTTTCCGCTGTCTGACCATGACCGGTCTGTCTTACCCGTATAGTTGAAAATAGCCGGCACTCTTATGTCGCTTGAAAATGCCTGCTTTCAAGCCAGCCCTTTGATTGGCTGAAAGCCATAGCTGGGTTGCCGAGAGGTACTATAGGAGCAATTTTATAAGCGTAGGTCCTCCGGACGTGACTGCTACAAACCCAAGTAAAGGCCAGACTTAGCAGTTGTTCTCCCTTAAATGCATGATGCCTAACGAAGGCCTAGCCAGGGGCGCGCGTGCGCGCAGACATGCGCTACGGTGTATCGACTGTATTCGCCGTAGACGTGTTCGTCTTTTTTGCGCAACCATCGTCGGGGCGGCTTCGGAATCACGTGCCTAATGCCTTAGCAAGCACGTGCACACATCGACAGTAATGTGGCTGGCGCTGAGTCACGCCCCACAGTCTGACGGAGGTGGCGCCACGGCGTTGACACCAGAGTCATGCCAGCTTACACGCTACAGCCTGCTCAAAGGCATTATCTGTATGACAAAGACGAAAACAAGCCGCGTCGACAAACGCTGTCGATGCGCTGCTTGGGTAGGTGCGACGGATTTTCTAGCGCCGGAACGAGCGCTGTAGGTGCCGCTTTAACGGCTTACTGCTGGAAAATATGAGGGAGGCTGGAATGGCAGGTCCTGACTACTTTGCCATTTTTCTCAGGTCACATCTGGGCCCCGACTCAAGAAGACTTAATCAGGTGTTCTGCAATCCAAGGTACTGATCCACCTTCTGTCTGCTATCACCGTGGAGGCTGAGGGTCAACTGGAAGTGACGCTCGCCGATCTGAAGTGTTCTTAGGATGAATTGCAAGTTTCCTCTTTACTTTTGCCTTTAATTACCTACTAGACTGCACAGGGAGTCGCAGGCAAGGTGTGTTGCTGCCAAAGACAAGGGAGCTCAAAGACGGCCCTACGAAGAGCCCAATCCGCTAAAGAGACTGTCTTTGAAAGCGATGAGCTGGCCACAATTCTGTGTCCCTAATCGGGCCGCGTGGTAAATGCGCTGGACCAACACGGGGCCAGACCAAGGTGCGGCAGACGTTATTCGGGATGTGCTCCCATAACAAATACCGAACAAGGGGGCGTGGTGGCACGCGTAGATGCAGGCTCACACCGCACCAGCCACTTGTCATTTATGGCACTCCCACTCTGTCGGATCAGGCATGGTGGCACGGGCAGGTGAGTCTTTTGCCGCGCCAGCCATCTGCGCCCGACCCCGCCTCCGGTCTTCTCAACACCGCGCACAGGTGGGTGATGGCTACTATCACTTAAAATGAATCAACGTGCAAGTCACCGTCCATGCACCGCCCTGTTGTGGAGCACAGGGTGGACATCGTTGAAATTTACGATCGAACTGTCGTAACCACAACTCAACCTGGCCCGCATTTTTGCCATCATGAGGTTGTTCATGACGGTGTTGCCGTGATCCCTACCGGTCGCCCACCCTTATGCGAACGAGACTGCGCGGTTCGCCGGTGCTGTCAACGTTATTCCTCCGGTTAAAACGTTCGCTGAAAATTGGTGATGAACTGTAAGGATGTTTTGGTGGACTGGGAAGGCCACTGGTTTCATAAAAGGTAAATAATTCTGTCGGAGGCTTGGGGTTGGGGAGGAGTAGCCTGAAAATGGTATATTCCTCTTTTTCTTCGCTGTCTCTGCAATTGCTAATATCCCCTGGAGCACGCATTTAGAGTACCTTGTTGGTGCTTTGTAACTGAATCAAAAGGTTTAAGCAAACATGTGGGTTCGATTATGCATCCTAAGGCCTCTGCAGTAGTATAAGTAATAAAAGTTTTAACAGCCAATGAACGGAGAGTGTTTAAAGAGGATTTATGGCATTCAGGCGTAATTAAAGTCTAGTTCTCTCGGGGGCTTGGTCAGGGGGGAGAGGGCAGTAATCGTTTGACAATGACCTATATATCTGTTTCGTCGCTGTGGCGGGACGTGACAGCATGCGAGACCGAACATGTTGGGCTCAACTGAGTCCAGGGGGTCGGGGGGGCTGTATAAACGTTTGATGCGAGTGCAAGGTGGGGTTGGCTAGCCGTATGGCCACTGCCTCGGACGGCGAAAGTAACTGCTGATGCAGGAAATTGAGGTGTCTCGCCGGCACTTTATAGATAGCCTGGAATGATTAGTTGTCGTCCACCCGGTGACCGCTGTCAACCAAGTTAGCCGCAATTGCGCTAGAGAGTGACTTTTCCATGCCTTGACTTAGCTGAGCAGGATGGTGCTCTCACATCCGCTTGGATAGGCGACCAATATATCCTGTCCTACAGGAGCGGCTGAAAGCGTCGACGCACATTAAAGAGGTCTGTAAGGGCAGCCTTCCCTGAACTTCAGGGCGAAGAAGCTAGCTGCGTGAGAAAAGTAGTCCTATCTTCTCAGCTGTGTATGTGTGCGCGATAGCAGCGTTTTAAGGACGTTGCAGCAGTTTGCTCGCTAGATCCCCTGGTAGTGTGATAAATAGCTCCTCCTTCTAAGCCATAGGTACGTCCTTCTTGAGGACTGTTCTTCTATATATTTCAAGCTAAAGGTTTCAAGAGAGCCATCGGTGGAAGCGCAACGGACGGACCCACTGAGAACATTGCAAACAAGGCCAACTGTCTTACGGGAACCGTGATAAAAGGGATTTTATAGGTAGGGCAGAATGAGGAAGCTTAAAACCTGGGTAAAGCAAACGAAGACGGTAGGGGTAATTACAACCTAGTTACCGGCTGTACCTGGGCTAAATGGAACCCGCGGGATGTAAGGGAAACAGAAAAGCTCTCCCATGTGCGAAAGGCAAGGGAATCGGCCTCTCGGATCAGCGTAAGGGAAAAACTTGATTCGGCATCAAGTAGAGACAAATGGGAACGTAAGTGACTGAAGGACGAAAGTTAAACACGTGGAAATGAAATCAGAGACAGGTAATCTAGGGCCAATATTCTCAGTGGGTCCGGCTATTGCGCTTCCACCGAGTCCTCCCCTCCAAATTTTCTCGTATTTTTTATAAAGGTGAATTCGTTTTCCAGCGTATAAGCTCATGAGGAAGTGGATTAAGCTTCGTTTCTGACTTAGCGGGACAACATTGTATAAAGATGTGTATTTCCCTGCCCACGTTATAAAACACACTGCGAATTGCATTCGTTGATGAACGCTCACCGATCGCTAACGGAACTCACTCGTCCCGCTCTGTCTTGAGACTCACTCGCTAGTCCCACCAGCAGCTGAACAGCGGTCGAGCCCGTGGCTCAATGGTCAGAGCGCTGGACTTCTCATCACTGGGTCGCGGATTCGATCCTCGGGGTTGGGTATTACTGTCTGACAACGGCTAATAAACCAGAAATGGTCATTCGAGTCTCCCTTGTCTTTGCCAGTAATATTCATCTACACTGCGAATAGCTCCGTCAGGCTCTACTCCGTATGACGTCTGGAAGGTTAATTCTGAGTTAACTCGATTCGCTTTGTCCAGGAGTGTGTTCCAGTCAAGCGATCAATCATCCGCTATTGAAAAAAGGTAATTAACGGATCGAGCATTGGAATGAATCTCCTTTATAACTGGACAGAGTTAATTTACCCGTGGGGACCTCCGTTAGTAGAAGTCAAAAGGGTGATTCCATCGCTATTCCGTCAATCTGTCGGTAAAGTTGACCTTCGAATCTGAATTGAACGTTTTAAGCACAGTGAAATAGCAAGCCTTCCAGGTCTCCGTCGGGTGCACCGATTGGGAAATCCTGCCTAATACTGTCGCCACACAAAAATTCTCTCGTTTCCGTGAGGGGAGTATAAGGGAAAAAAAGACGCGATATCCAAGGCCAAGATCTTTTTCCCACAGAGTATTTTTTTCCTACAGAATCGGTGAATTCGAACGTACCCCGTAGGCTACGTGGTGGTCTTTTCTGTCGAATCGGTAAATGCCTTTTTGCCAGCCACTTTGCAGTTGGCTGATAAGGTGAATTACACATGTCTGGTTTCGACCACATATGTACGAGGGTTTGGTTTGAGAACTTTTGGCCTCGAGTATTGTGACTTTGAGTTTAAGAAATTCGGATGCTTATTAACTAAGGAAGCCTTTGTCATTTAATTTTCTGGACATTTTGCCTATCGGACTTCTATGCTTTCGGTATGCTCCTTATTTTACCTCTCTCTGCTAAACTTACCGTCATCAGCCAGGATTGCTTTTATTTTCGAACTATAAACATTTATATTCGTTCAAACGAGATCAGAACCTTTGTATGGCTCGGTGCTGAGAATTTCTCTGTTTTGACTAATCATTTGAGCTTCCCCGGATGCTATTTCGTGATATGCTCGACGAAGGCCCCAAGGTAAGAGGCCGCCATGTAAGTTAAATACTCTTTTATTAAATTTGCCTGCTCACTGTTTTGATTTCAGCAACCAAATAACAGAGAAACTGGAGGACCTGCATGCTCCAGATGATAACGCTACCGTGGAGACACGATGGTATCAACTGCGAAATGTCATCCAGTCCACCGCCCTCGATGTCCTCGGACGCGCACGCCGTCGACTTCAGGACTGGTTTGACGACAATGACGCCGACATCAGCAACTTACTCGTGGAGAAGAATCGACTACACAAAGCCTACATGGACCTTCGGACTGACGCCACCAAAGCAGCCTTTTTCAGATGCCGGCGCGTTGTAAAACAACGGCTGCGGGAGATGCAGGATGCCTGGATAATCCGAAAGGCTGAGGAAATCCAGGGGTATGCGGACCGCAATGAAATGAAAAACTTTTTCAAAGCCATCAAGGCCATCTACGGCCCGTGTATCAAGGGGTCCGCACCGCTGCTCAGCTCTGACGGCACAACACTGCTGACAGAGAAATCGCAAATTCTGAAGCGCTGGGCCGAGCAATTCAGCAATGTCCTTAATTGCTCATCAGCCATCTCCGATGCTGCCATTGACCAGCTCCCTCAAGTGGACACGAACAATGACCTGGGTCTGCCGCCTTCCCCACCAGAAACCATCCGGGCCGTGCAGCAGATTTCCAGCGGTAAAGCACCGGGATCCGACGCAATCCCACCGGAAGTCTACAAGCACGGTGGGCCCCGGCTGATGGCAGAACTCACAACACTCTTCCAGGAGATGTGGCGCCAAGGACAAGTTCCTCAGGATTTCAAAGACGTGACCATCGTCCATCTCTACAAACGGAAGGGGAACCGACAACTCTGTGATAATCACAGGGGCATCTGGTTGCTCAACATCGCCGGGAAGATCTTCGTCCGTATCCTTCTCAATCGTCTTAACATTCACGTAGAGCAGGGCCTGCTCCCGGAAAGCCAATGTGGCTTCCGCCGACACCGCGGAACAACCGATAGGATCTTTGCCGCTCGCCAGCTACAAGAGAAGTGTCAGGAGATGCGAACTCACCTATAAACTACCTTCGTGGATCTAACGAAAGCTTTTGACAAGGTGAATCGCTACGGACTGTGGAAAGTCATGCAGAAATTTGGTTGTCCTGGGCAGTTCACGCACATGGTGCGTCAGCTTCATGACGGGATGACGGCGCGCGTCACTGACAACGGGACGGTATCCGAAGCATTCGCAGTGACCAACGGAGTGAAGCAGGGCTGCGTACTGGCCCCCACCCTCTTCAGTCTCATGTTCTCGGCTATGCTGATGAACGCCTACCGTGATGAGCAGTCTGGTATCCGCATCGCCTACAGAACTGACGGGCACCTTCTCAACAGTCGGCGTATGCAGGCTCCAACGCGCGTGTCTACGACTACAGTCTATGACTTGCTCTTCGCGGACGACTGCACCCTTAACACCCTGACGGAGGAGGACATGCAAAGGAGCATGGACCTCTTCGCCGAAGGCTGCGCCGATTTTGGATTAACAATCGGTACAGCCAAAACGGTTGTCATGCACCAGCCGCCACCCAACGCGGAATACAATGCTCCTCGAATCAATGTCAACGGCGCTCAACTCAAAAACGTGGAAACCTTCGCTTATCTAGGAAGCACGATGTCGCGCAACGCGAGAATCGATGACGAGGTTGGCCAACGGATCTCCAAAGCTAGTCAGGCCTTCGGCCGGCTGCAGGCCTCCGTGTGTAATCGCCACGGTATTCACCTGAACACCAAACTGAAGATGTACAAGGCCGTCGTCTTGATGACACTCCTTTACGGAGCGAAAACCTGGGCCGTATACTCGAACCAAGCCAAGAAGCGAATCACTTTCATCTCAGCTGCCTCCGCAGAATACTGAAGCTGGGATGGTAAGACCGGATCCCGGACATGGAAGTCCTGGAGTGGACCGGAATCCTCAGCATCCATGCCATGCTGAGGAAGTGCAACTGCGATGGAGCGGCCACCTGGTAAGAATGGACGACGAGCGACTACCCAAACGACTTTTCTACGGAGATGTCGCTACTGGTTCTCGCCAGCAGGGAGGTCAAAAACGACGCTACAAGGACACTTTGAAGAAATCGCTGAAGCAACTGCAAATTAACTCGGCAACCTGGGAGGACCTCGCCCAGGATAGACCGGCATGGAGAAGATCAGTGAAGACTGGTTCAGCAATCTATGAAGCCAATCGGATCGCCGCCGCCAATGCCAAAAGAGCAGCACGAACGTCACCAGCGTCCCGGACCAACATCGTCGATGCCCCGGCCCTGCCAACATGCCCGCGCTGTCAACGCAACTTCCGCGCGCGAATCGGCCTGGTTGGACATCTTCGGACGCAATGCATCAACAATCCGACAATTCCCATTTCTACGTCAAATTCTGCCAAACCTCCTTCAGCCTCCCCCACCCTCACTCCTGGCATCAATTCCATTACTCCCACCATCATAGAGACCACATCCCAATACTCATCGCCTGTTACCCCCACCACCGCCTTCGCCTTCACTACCACCACCAACAGCGATGGGGACTCTCTTCTTAACTGTCCTCAATGCGACCGCACATTCACCTCACGCATCGGCCTGCACTAGGATAAGAATGCAAACTTCTTTTAAGTAAGTGGCTCCACCTGCCCCCTAAACGGGCCACGTGGTAGCTGCGTTGGCTCAACACGGGGGCCACATCAGGCCAAGGCATGTGTTATTCGGGTTGCGCTTCGCTAACAAATGCCGAACATGGGAGGTGTGGTGGCACGCCTAGGGGTGGCTAGGACTTAGGGGACCCAGCCGCGCAAGCCACCTGCGCCCTCTCCCATCTCTGGTCTTCTTGACTGTGTCATGACACCAGGTTAAGGTGGGTGAGGAGGAGAGAGTGCGGTTGCTGCAGCGTAAGGCTACTATCACTTAAAACTAATTCACGCGCAAGTCACCGTCCCTGCACCACCTGGTGTGGAGCATACGGTGGACCTCGTCGAAATCGACGGTTGAACTGCCATTTAAACATGCTTGTTCTTATAAATTGGTAGCAACGACTCATGAACGTCGATTGGAAATAATCTGGCTCCTCCGGTGTCGTCTAAATGGACAGATTTTCAAACTGAACTTTGCAATTAATTCGTTTGGTCTTTGATTGGCAAAATAAAATGCATGGTTCAAGGATAGTACTTGATCAAGTATTTGTTGAGCGTTAAGGTCGTACGATTATGTACGTACGGATTCGGTGCATTTGAATAGGTGTCTGTGTGTTTACCGGGTTGGCACTGCAAAGAAGTTTCGCACATTTCCTTTCCGCCCGCTATTTTGTTCACAGCCTCAACATAGCTGCTAAATGGTCTTTATTGCTCATTGGTTAATTCACCTACTATCACGATGGGCTGATTTAACTTACGCGGTAGCTCGCTGAACTTCATTGTAATCGTTTCTACTCAGTTCTCAGCTTATATTTTTAATGCTATATTCGAGAGTACAAAGAAACCTCCAATATGCATGGGGATATTCATGTTTCAAATGGCAGCTTGTGCTGAAATCAGAAACCACATCCGCTTCGGCAAGGCGGGTTCTGTAACGTACGTACTCATTGAATACCCTGAACACCGAGGGATCCTTGGATTGTTGGAGTTCAGCGATGATACCCATGTAAATATACTAACGACCTTACGAATCGAGCATGGAACTAGCCAGCTCCCAGAATCTTCGGAATCTTCAACAGTTTTCTTACAGAGGCCCCTTCCCCCCTACAACACCCCGCGCTATTGTAGCTCGACGCTCGGTCTAGTCGGCAGTAGCCCCCGCGGGCTGGTGACTCACACCGCCAAGACAGTTACTTTCGCCCTCTTGTTGGCCGTTCACTAATCGGACTGCACGCGCACACTTCGAATACCCGTCTGCCCTGGCTGTTCCCCGTGTCGACCAGCCTTCAGTAAAAACAGGGCGGTTTGGGGGGTTTGTGAAACTGTGCC
The DNA here is from genome assembly GCA_017591395.1 of Schistocephalus solidus. Lineage (NCBI taxonomy): Eukaryota > Metazoa > Platyhelminthes > Cestoda > Diphyllobothriidea > Diphyllobothriidae > Schistocephalus > Schistocephalus solidus. The sequence continues at coordinate 46,630 of WEDG01005819.1, read as the reverse complement.
GCGTGGGACGTGCCAAACACGTTAGAGGCTTTACCGGACCTCGTCACATAGACCACGCCCGTAGTGCACAGTGCCACGTCAGGCATCGCAACGTAGAGGAAGTTTTTTTCTGCGTGATGTGAGAAATTTGCCACAGTAGTGCGCAGAGCGCTAAGGCGACGCCGAGGCACATGCAAGAGCGTTTTTGTGTGTCCATTGGCTACGGGCGCGTATTCGCGCAACTTGTCTTACTTCTCGGTGGTTCTTTTGTCGTGTTAAGCAGGTCCATTCGATGGGTAACGGAGGATTAGTCGTTTTGGGAGCACATCTGCAATCACCATGCAGTCGACTCTTTGGCCCCAAGTACCTCGTCAGTTGTTGGTCTCTTGTGATTGGCGAACTCCTGGTGGATTGCCCTTGAATTCATTCACACTACTCGGTGGTATGACAAGAAGGAACAATCTTTAAGGAGTATACGGGAGCTATAGGAGAACTGTACTCGCCTGACGTCCGCGATTCATGCTCGAATCCATCATTAGAGACAGCATCGGGAACAGGTAATTCATACACAATGAGTTGCATTATTTAGAGAATGCAATCTCTATACTTTAACAGACCTATGACAATAAACGGTTCCCCCCTTCATCAGGAATGGTCGGCCTTCGGTGCGATAATAGTTTGATAACCGCCATTCCCGTCGTTAATCGCTGAAATTTCATCACCCGTGTTAGGGATTGATTGATGATTGCTCGGCCCTCTGGCTCACCAACACTGGTGTTGGAGACAGTGGTCGCGTATGTGCTCCCGAGTGGCTCATTACTTTAGCCAAGTCTCAGAATTGAATATCGAGTGGGGAGGTCATTACAATTGTTAATAGACTGGAGGCCCGTGAACAATGACACAAGCAGCTCGCGGCTCACGCGATTGCCACCTCTCGCGAGAATTTCGACCTTTAGCGCTCGCGTCTACTTGTCGATTTCTTCCCGGGACTCGCGTTTTCGCTTGTATCGGCAGGGCATAATCTTTCGATGTGCTTTGGATGGCTACTGCATGTAGAATGCGGACGCTCCATTGCTAATAACCGAATTTTCGATTACTACGAGCACTCAGTGCATCTATTATCGACACTGTCTGAAATAAGAACGATGTCTCAAAGTACAGGCTAGGGGCATTGTATAAACGCTTGTTGACCCCGTTTCCCGATAGCCATTCAGGCGCGACGATGGCAGTCAGTATCGATTTAACCGACTACGATGATTACTCAGATTGCCTATCCTGAACCAGTTCTCGGGCTGTCTTGCTCAGCGCTGGAATCTTACTTTATGCAGTTAGGAATCTTCTTAGAAAAGGCACAGACATGCAGAGTTACAGTTTGCAAATCACTGAAGGCGTCTAGATCAGGCATAAGCACAGCCGAACGAAGTACAAGTGGAGATCGTGTTGAAACACCGTCTCCCTGGACTAATCATCTGCTTCATCCCTCTGGAGTAATTGGAACAGAAATAAATTACCACTTTCGAGATGAAATCACAGAAAGCTTTTGTCATGTCGGTGCTCCAACAGTTAACTACCATCCTCTTTCTGTCCTACATGCCATTAGCCTCAATTATAACCATCCCCATTCACCTGAAATAAACACCCAGACTGCACCATACCCCTGTAGCGGCTTGAATCCACGCGCCTGTTGCAATGCTAAACCACTTTCGACTACTTCCACGTGCGCACCAGTGACTGGCAATCCCTGCTGTCCAAACCGGCCAATCAGCTTCAAGGCGACTCATGCATTGTCTCGTCACTGGCTCACACTGGGAACGCCGACCTCGCGGCCGGACGCGTCCTCTTCCGGCTGCCAACTTCTTCCAACCCCCACCCATTTCGATAATTTTATACAGAATACACTATCCTTTCAAGTGGCGTCTCAATTCTGGGCCAGAAGGTCGTAGCAGCTAGGATCTCCCTAATAACTTAAGCTGCTGCGATACCCCTGAGCTTGACAGCGCCCAACTTCACTTTAGCGTCATTGCTGAATGCTGTTCGCAACGGTTAGTGGAAGGGTACGAGCAGGACCAACTCCCCAATAGTGTCATTTCATGCTGAGGCGCATATTTCTCAGTTATATATTTCCTACTAAACCCTGAGTCGTTTGAGTATTAAACTTTTGCCGTCATACGTCACGATGATTAAATTCTGAACCATTTCAATGTGAATAAATCATAATCACTTATAAAATTAACAGGTATTCCTTCTCCTCGGCTTTGTAGCCTACGCTGCCACCAGACAAATAAGTGAGGTCAGCATACTTTTGAATGTATCACTTTAGGGGAAAAATAACCAAACGGCACTAGAACCATTGTGGTCCATAAAAGTAAATATATTAAACATACTACCGAAAGTATCACTTCCTATTTTTAAAACCAAATAGTAACGTCTACCCAACTAGCGAAATTAGCAACCATGTGGGTATGGATTTCGGAGAAGTTAGTGGTTGTATGTCAATCTCCCCGCAGAACGCTTGTCTCAACATTCTTCTACGTACACGGTTGACTTATGCACCCAACGCACTAAAACCAGCCAGACTACAAAAGACGCATCACGTGAGATCAACATAGCGGTTACTTCGCATATTTGGCCAGTTTGCCCGCGATACCTCAGAGGTGGAACGTTCAGCGTGGATTGGCCAGGCCGTTTGCAGCAATCGTTGAGGGCGCACCACGAGCCAGTACGGTTCGGCTAACGCACGCCACGATTCAGTGTGACCAAATTGTGTGCAACGCAATAGCAGCTCAGGCTGATTGAGGACGTGGGCGCAGGTGGGGAGAGGTACAACCAAAGACGAACGAGAGTTGGAAGAGTTACTATCCTAGCCCCCTCCCCCCTCCCGCGAATTTCGGACGTTCAACTAACAAAGACCTATAAAAATTGATGTTATAATTTACGTCACCCCTTCAGTTCAGTTCAGTTTTATTAAGGGAAAGGTAGGCCACGCCTTTGAACTCCCTATTGATTTCGATGACATTGCAAATAAAAAAAACGCCGACAAATAATGAGCGTTGGACAAAGAGGGATCTCCCCGTCACTCTACAGGGCATCGGACGAAACAATTATAAAATAATATTAATCAAAATAGGGAGTGATATGTTTTATAACCCGTAAATTCGTGAATGGGGATATCTTGGGGAAAATGTGTTAGTTTCTGATGTAGTGGTGGTACATATGGCTGGATTGATCAAACTTCCGCTTACAAGTGCCAACAGATGGGGTCATGATGATGTCCGCAGACAGAGCATTCCAGGCCTTAATCACTCTGTTAGAGAAGAAGAAAAGAACCTTCTTGCTTCCAGTCTTGTCCAAGTTACACGTAGTTTGGGAGGATGTCCTCTCAAAGTAGTGGTAGAGGCCGGCTCAAAGAAGTCGCCGGATGCAAGGTAACAATCCTGACCCCGCAGTATGCGAAACCTTTGTAGCTGTCTATAGTCCAAAGGAAACAGATCAAGATTGGACAATCTTGTCTCGTAAGGCAGGTAGCTTTGGCCTCGACCAAGCTTGGTTGCACGTCTTTGGACGCTTTCAAGGGTTATGTGGTCTTTGACAGCCCGCGGTCTCCAGGCCTGTATGGAAAATTTCAATTTTGGTCGCACGACCATCCCGAAGACACGTGCACGTGCGCGTCTTCTCTGAGAAGCTGAACGCATTTTCTCTGCGATAATGAATGCAATGCTACCATGGTCTCTGCATACAATAGGGTATTGCACGATAAAATTTTCATAAAATACCTCGTTCTCTCTCTCTCTCTCGCCCCCCCACCCCCTTTCATCTCTCTTTCTCCCTCAGGCAGCTATGCACCCTTCGAATTGGTTACAGCCATGCGAACACATTTAATCGTCTTCGAGAACATTATCATAACGGACGAGCGTTCTGTTCTGTCATTATGTGGGGTTTTATTTTTGCCTCTACGATAAGACTACAATGTAGCAATTTATGAACGGATGCGAAGATAGGGGAAGAACTGGTCCTACAGAAGCTAGAAAAGTTACACGAGGCCCAAAACCTCTGCGACCAATTTGTGCGGAATGGTTACCCGAAGGCGTTTATAAGCCGAGGCCTACGCGTTCGGCCTCGGAGGGCCCAAACAGAAACACCATCAAGGAGATGGCCCGCTATGTCATACACTAAGAACGTCTCAGAAGCGATTGAGGGCATTTTCGCCTGACTAAGTGTTGGCATTGCACACCGGCCCAAAACTACTATGTGCAGCAGGGTGATGAAAAATCAAAGACCGACTAAACCCCAACGAGCAATCTGCAGTAGCGTATCGTACACAGTGCCTAAACTGTTCTTGTAACTATACAGGTCAGACGGAAGGCATGTTCAGATCGCGCATACATGAACATAAGCTGGCCGTGCGAAAGGGTGACGAATCATCACAAGTTGCTGCCCAAACCCGCCAAAAGGGTCATGAGTTCAATTTCGCAGCCGTCCAGATAATCGCCCACGCCGGAAGAAAGACGAACTGAAAATATACTGAAGCCTGGTCCACGGATAGGAATTAAATTAATAGGCGTATCGATTTGGCATCGGCATACAGAGCCCTGCGCAGTCACCTCCTGAATTGAATCATCGATCTTTGATTGGCTTGCACTTCTTATGAGTTTCTCTTGTTTGATGTTGCTGCTATCTCTGACGATGAACTCCACGAGTTCGAAATCCCAGAATAGTAAACAAATTTCCAGTGCTCGACCAGTCTTGCCCTTTACGCATAGCAATTTACAGTATAATATTGCCGTAACTTTAGCTTCGTATATATATGCATGTTCCTTACGCAGATCGGTGAGCCACACACTATCATATATACGTTAATACGTATTGTATTGTCTTATAATAGTACTATACTGAATTTGGTGGATGTACTGTAAAGAGTAATATTCTTGAGGTCGAATACCGAATGGAGACTTCTTCGCAACGAAAGTAAGTAGCAAACATGTAAGCGTGGATTACATGTGGGAGGGGGTTTATATTTCAGTCTTGCCATGCCTGTCAATGCTTTCCAATGATAGAAGAGCCGGACAAGATCGAATTCCAATGACGAATCGCATTTTACTAGGATTCGAAAGATTTTACGAAGGCTGAAAAACAATCAGAAATGTATGTTATCAGGAAAGGCATCTTGTTCTTTGCTCTGGCCATTCGAGAATAACTAATATCAAGTCTCCAACGTAACTTAAGGTTTGTTGGATTGGTTCTCCAACGTAACTTCAGGTTTGTTGGATTGGTTTTCCGTGCGGCTACTTTCCGGCCACAAGTCAATTAACTTGAGAGGCAGGAGGGCAAGACAACCACGTGCTCAAAGCCATGTGCTCGGAACTGATTGGCATAGCGAGTAGACAGTTGGCGACGTAGTGGGAATGGGAAACGCAGAAGGTAGTTAATCCAAACGAGAGAATTCGCGGGCACAGGGCTATGGCTATCTGACTCACAACCGCTCCGTCGTTAGTGTCAAAGGTATCCATCTCTCGGGATGTGCTTTGCTTTACTTTGACAGCAAAGATGTTTCTGAGATCGGGGAAGTCTAGTAGAAAATACCTTAGTTGATAAACTAACAAGAATTTCGCTAATGCATTAACGAAATCCAGTTCGACCGCTAAAGTGGGATAGATTACTTGCTTCATTTGGGGGCAGGGTTTGCGTTTTGGCCCGTCATCGGCTGTCAACGTGATGGTACGTATGGTGATGACGCAGGCGTAGAAGGGTTTGACTGTGAATTAGTAAGCGGCTCTAACTCTGCGCCAAAGCAGGGCATTCTCGATGAGCTTGAATTTATCACCAAGCGCAGTCAGTTGCGGCTTGAAAGGGTTCCAACTAACTGGCTAACTCGGTCCTTCTTAGGATGGACAGTCAAACTGTAATTATGCCTTCATTTTTCAGCCTCAATGGATTTCGCATCTACACGATATTTAAAAGCTCCCTCGATTTTGGTTTGGTGTGTGCGGTGTGGTAATAGGTTGTGTGTGACACGCGTAGACGGGCCGTTCAGCCCTGTCTGCCAGCACGCCCACACCCAAATCTGGTCGCATCAACTTTGTCTTATCATCGAGTCGTGGCGGGCGTGAAGAGAGTGAGTTCGGTGGACTAATCTTATTTCTGCTTTGCTGTAAACCTATTCGCGTGCAAGTTACCCCTGACGCAACCAGCTCGTACGGGAGCGCTCGACGTCATCGCTTGCGTTGTGATGACCAGAAAAGCCTGTTGTGTTGCTGGTGTAACCGAGACAGTTTTAACAGATTCCAGACACTCCAGCTTCCTTAACTGCAGGGTCAGTTCGTTAAGATTCTGATTCACAAATGATATTTACGACATGCACCTAGACTGCTGAAGCACTAACCGAACTTATTCGATCCACCACAGGAATTTAAAAAACTGCTTGTTTTTGGGTGCAAGACTGGTTAGAGGACACCCAATCACAAGTCAATTTGGATGCGGTAGCAGTCTAGCTGTTGAGCTGACGCCTTTCCAGCACCCTGTGTGAATTATGGCTCGGAAAAAATCGCTACTTCAGCAGTTCGTGTTTTTATACACAAAACTTCGATGCCTGTGGCAATGTAAAAAGATTTCATAAAAAGGCGTGTATCTTCGAGTATTCAACTTGAAGGATGGGGAATTTCGCGTTTTAGCAAAGTTTACTTATTCCTATGGATTTTAAATCATAACCTGTGGTTTCATTTTTAAAGTTTCTAAACCACATGGCAAGTATTTTCTTTAGAGCCATTCCCCATAGCGCTGCATGGGCCTATAAAAAGACGTGAGACGCAATAGAAAGCTTGAAAATAGTGTGCTGCGCGGACAAACCAGAGAATGTCTCAACAAAGTTCCAGTTAAGAGCGTTTTGAATACTGAAATTACCGGACTTCTATCCTGCATGAAGCTAAAAGACATGTTTTCTGATGTAAGTGGCTTAAACCCGATTTTTGGGCACCCTTTTTATTAAATATGATGCAACATGAAATTATTTACCATACTGGCGGATAGTTACAGACTAATTTATGAGGAAATTAAAAGGCTGAAATGATTCAATAAACACAGGCACACGAAAAAGTACACAGTACTTAAGAGCTGATTCTGTTGACGTAATTTACGTAGATGGTTGGAAATAAGCTAATTAAAATGCCAGACTACCACCATGAATAAATTGACCTGAGACAATGTAAACTCGCGTGTATATTGCTATCCATCAGAAGGCGTGCCTGACGAGATGGCTCGACAACTAGAAGTCTCCAAATCAAAAGTCAAGGCGGCAGTCTTTACTGTGATCGGAAGTGTACAAGCAACTCGGAGACAGGGACAGTATTAGTTCAACCGAGCCGAGAACCGGCCAGCGCCATACTCGTGTGTGCGCCTGAGCCATGTCCTTCTGCGGCCAATCATTGCAGAGCAAAATATCGATCGTTTCAGCGATGCGAGCAAGACTAATGATAACGATAAGTCATGCATGGAGCAAACATCGAACTAACAAGAAGAGGGGGGTAGAGCATGGGGTTCGGTTGATGTCGCCGTGCCGAGTAGACTGCCACAATCGTATCAAGGCCGTGCAGTCAATGTGACTGGCGGAGATGTCGACTGTCGAATTTTACTCACCGAGTTATGGTGCGATAATCGCCTCCGATGAACTCGCGTTTCTTGATATCCAAATTTGCAAACGATACTTCGCCTCTTTTGGAGGCTTGATAAATTTTATAGTTCGAAAGGACCCCGTATAGTTGATAGGACAACCATACGCTTTTTTATTTTTAAGCTGCCCGCCTACCAAGGAAACCACGTCAATCCCTATTTCCTTGTCCTGTTTAGGCGGCCATACAAGGCATCCTTAACATTGGCCTAAGTAAAGCATAAGCTTACAACAACTTTTTCAAGAGGTTTTCTAAAGTAACGAAATAATTGAGCTATAGGTTGGAGAGGATAATTCATGGATAACTTGTATGGTGGGTATGACAATGGAACAGTTTGTTTCCATGAGACTGTTTTATCTAGCTTCTTGAAATTTTGAAACCTCATCAAAAATTACCTGACGCGTAGAAGTGATTTTAAATTTGATCAATGATAGCAATACTAATCTTATCTTACGATTTTCTGTGGGCATCTCCACCCACGGAGCTACACTGGTATAGCTGAATGGGTCACCAACGCTTATTCGCTCAATAATTATCATTCAGGTGATTCGCAGTACTGCAACTATTTGTCAAGTGTGAATAGACCGGATCCCTCGCAGTCAGACCGACACGTCAAGCCCGTCCTCTGGAGGGATTTTGTCAAATACAATCACGAGAATCGAAAAACACAAGACAGGGAGGTGGAGTTGGTAACACTTTTATGCGGAGACTGTGCAACCGTTTACGAGGAGGTCCCAGGCGTGTTTTGGCCGAGGACGTCGAGGAAGGCACAGACTAATTAACGTAACACGCTTCGGATACATTCAAATGGGAAAACAACTGAACAGGATCATTAGATAGACTAACTTATACGCACAGGCAGTCAGAATAGGGAACGAGGCAAATGTACGAGAAAGATGTACCTACCATAATAAACTTGGAGACATCTCACAAAAACATAGAGTATAAGAAAATATGCAGTGCTACTACGTTCTATAACCTGTCTGGATAGAGGGGACACCGACATGTCGGCTAAACGACCGGTGGGGAGTGCAGTGCTGTCGGCAACTGTAGGGATGGTCCATGGGAGTGCTGAGGAGAGATAGCTTTGTTGGGAATGTTTCGGGTAGGGGTGTCAGCAATTGCGAGGGAGAGGGAGGCCAGCCATCTTCACCAACACGCTACTACACCTTCTCCATCCCAGATCCTACCAAACATGACTACCGTCCATCTGAACAATCCAGTCAATCTGGTTGGGCGTTACAGTTTGTTTTTATGATAACCAGTTAATCAGACGTGTGACTTGTTGTACCTGTCCAAAGTGATTGGCTGGTGTGAAATAAAAGGGCACGGGTTCAACTAGTCAGTTGACGCGCGAAGGATGGCTGTGGTTGAAATTCATGCGCAAAAATTGTGCGTAGTACAATGCAACACTAAAACTGAGGAATGCCCTGTTTGAAAAGTGGGGAAATTGAACCTTCCATGGGGATCTAGGAAAGTGTTAGCAGGACTTAATTTCGGTGGGATGATACGAAGTGGACTGGAGATCCGAGACATTGCATTTTGAAGCAGAACGCGAGGGTAGTCGGAGACGGAAGACAGAGGGGACCTCCGGAGGAGTATTCAGGTCTGCAGCCTTGAGGCAGTCCACATGGAGAGCCTCCAACCTATCAATGTATTGAATGCGGTGATCTTCGCAAACGGAGAGATCGTCTAGAAGGGTCTGGAGTTACCGGCACACTTAGTCACATCTAAGGCTGACATTACTGCAAAATCATCAACTTTTTCTTTCGAGAAGTCTCTGATACAGAATATTGCTTTGAGATTGAGGAGAGAATTTTCAGCAATTGACGGAGGTGATCCAAGAATTCAGGGGTATTCCCATGGGCATCGCAGGTGGTTGGTGAGAGCACTCAGCGACCAAGCAGTTGCTGCATAACGCGAGATCCAAGTGAATGTCGAGAGGAAGCAATGAATGGTTGTCACTGCAGTGAACTGAATCCACTTCTGTGCGTAAGGTGGCCCTCAGGTTTTGGTGAAATTATTTAACCATCTAATTTATAGTTATATACTAGGTTATGGTTTCATCCTAACACGTGTGTCACTCTCGCACGTGCGTGATCCGAACCACCCATTTCCTTTGGATTTAACTCCTGGCGCTGGCGTTTGGGTGACTGGTCATGTGTGTGGCACGTGCAGACCAGACCACTAGGATGTCAGCCACCGTACCCATTGCCCGTACCAAACAACTAATCTGCTCAGACAGTGGATAGGGCCGGGATATGGGAAAAGAGAGAGACGTCAATGGCTCAGCGATTTTTAAGCATTATAAACAAGCTGACATGTTTGAAACCATCATGTTGCGCTAAAAATCATGGCTTGGGAGGTTGCCAAATGATAGGATAACTCGGACTTCGCAATCAGCCCAGTGTGTGTTTCTGTGAAGTGGCCGACTGGTGGGCTTAGAGTAACACTGCAATGACTCCTTCTTAATGTGGCCTCTACGACACTCCTATACGCTGAGATCCAAGCCAGGTGTGGCGACACGCCTAGGGGTATCTCCGACCTCGTCAACCACCTGCGCGATCTCTCTCTCTCGCCTCCAATAATCTTGTTCTGGTAATGACACCGAGCCCAGATGCTGGGACGGACGAGATCGCGATAAGTGCATCGGAAGTCTGCTACCACTACACTCTAATCAACGCGCAATTCGCCGTTACTGTTGTGCAAACGGTGGACCTCGTCGGAAGCGATGATCAATCTGTCACATTCCATATCTATATCCAGCTTCAACAACTGAAGTTGAGGTAGTTATGATTCATTAGGGGATATATGCTCACCGATCGTTTACGAGCCTCACTCGTCCCGTTCTGTCTTGGGCTCGCTCTTAAGCCCCACCAACAGGTGCATAGGCAGAAGAAAATTACCAAAAAAGGCGAGGGAGACTGGAATGGCCATTTCTGGCTTAATAACTATTATCAGTTAGCCATACCCAAGCGCAGGTGCTGCACCACCTAAGGTTCGAACCCACGACCAGTTGAGTAGAAGCTAGTACTCAATCTGTGTACTTTTGGGATGGTAAATGGGGCACCCAAAAATACCAATCCAGCGACTGAAAAAGGCTTTGAACATGATCACCTCTCGGCTGAGGAACGACCTCTGGTAGCGGGTTGAAGCGGTCGATGCAGGTTGGGAGGTAGAAACAGTCCCTGGACGGTGACAAGGAGTTTGCAGTTTCCTAGTAAACGTGGCTGAACATAGAATCAGGGATTGGAAGTGCCACATTTGGTCTTGTAAAACATTCTGCGCTAGCAGAGGAACGCACCAAATGTTGGTGTAGCGGCGAGCAATCGGTGGTATAACTGGATGCGTGGACAATACGCCTGAATTGCCTATTCGCCATGCGGTCTTGCCACGGTTCTGAAGGTCATGCGGACCCGCTTGATTAAACACATACCCTAAGTTTCGGGCTTAGCTGTCTTAGGCCGATGAGTCAGCGTCTTTGGCGTGTTCGAGCACCCTCTGCGTTTCCACCTCAGCTGTTATTCTCCATTGTAATCCTAAGTCATTTGGGGGTTTTGGAGCGTTTTCGACCAGAAAATTAACAGTATAGGCAGTAATGAAGCCATTTTCGTTCAATTGCGTCGCCAATGTTATGTTTCCAAATCAGAAGACTGGTTGTAGACAGGGTGTGTACTGAGAACGGGAAACAGCACAAGTGAGGAGTCTCGGGGACATGGTGGGGGTATATGGCAAAGCGGGAAAGTCATAGGCTGATGGGCGATTTGGCCCTGATTACATGACCTTAAAAGTTGCTCTGTCGTGCGGGGTTGGCGTGATGTCCAGACAGTGAAGATAGCATACACTGCACCTGTCCTGTCATTCAGTGAGTGCGTATACCTGACCTGGTCAGCCCAATTGCGTGTTTTGTGTGAAGTGGCTAACTGGCGGACTGAGAGTCAGGCTGCAATGGCTCCTTCTTAATGTGGCCTTTTTGGCACTCCCACTCTGTGGGATCCGAGCCAGGTGTGGTGGTATGCCCAGGGGCGGCTCCGGCCGCGCCAGCCACCTGCGCCCTCTCCCATCTCCAGTCTTCTTGACTCTGTCTTGACATCGGGCTCAGGTGGGGGAAGAGGAGAGAGTGCGGTAGCTGCAGCGCAAGGCTACTATCACTTTAAACTAATTCACGCGCAAGTCACCGCTCCTGCACCACCTGGTGGGGAGCATACGGTGGACGTCGTCGAAATCGACGGTCGAACTGTCGTATACCTGACCGTGCTTTCTTCTTTCAAAATTTAGTATGATGCACTTTTTCCCTTAAAACGATAGAGGCTGAGAATGGGATCATTCTTCCGGTAGACTAAGACTTTCTCAGCAGTTTGCTTCATCTGCGACACCATGGGCGACTTCGTAAATCATGCTACCATCTGCAACCCTGATATCTTCTCAGTGCACCTCGTATACATAACCATTAATAAACATAAATTGAGTGTCAACGCGCGTACTTGATCCTCTAGAACGCCAATCTCTAGGGCTGCCACATCGATTATTATCGTTCTGTACGACAGTGCGATAGTCGCAATCGAATAGGTTTACCAATGTCTCACGATGTTTGTGTGGCCATGCATTGCGCATGAGTATGCTTATAGTGAAACAGACTTGCTCCCATTTCTCACACTCACCTTCCGGTAGAAAGCCAAAGTCAAGACAAACGGAGATTGGTTTGAGCGCAGCGGTCTACAGTACTGATCTGTCCGTCTACGCGTGCCACCCGCTTACTGGTTGGAGGATCTTGGATCTCAAAAGCCAGTACGAATGTCATGAAGGCAATTTCAAGGAGTCTTCGAATTCTGACTCTTAGTTCGGAGCGTGCGCCAGTTATACCGTTATTTAGCGACATTCCAGACTTCAGCTGCTGACGAGTTTTGATCGATTCTGAGTGTTCTTATTTGTTTATAGTGAGGAATTAAGCGCTAGATCCGAACTAAAATCGGCATCTCTCTTTCCTCCATCTCCCCTTCACCACTGATATCTCCAATTAATGACTGGTCCAATTCGATTTATCGGTTGATGCATGAGTTATCTGAGAAAACGGCATCTCAAATTCTCGGCCTTTCTTAGATGAACAGGAGACAACAATGCGGGTTTTGTCCCAGGCAAATTCGAGTCTAATTTCCAGCGTATGCATGGCAACTTGAGACAAGTGGTCTCGCCTCCTTACTACCAATTGATGTTCATGTATGCGCGTGGAGGCTGACTTTCCTGTCTGACCACCGTACACCGCATTGCAGCTGTTACCTGGTATCTTGTATACGACTTCTTTTTTATCTAAATAGCCAACCCTATCCTTAGGGTGTACAAACTGATTTCGTAGTGTAGTCGTTGGTTCGTGCGCCACTTGGATTTGATGATTCCGCAGGTGCCTTTCAACAAGTTCAGACACATTCTTGATGTACGGAAGTGTTCGCTTATTCTTTGATTTGGGCGCTTGACCGGAACAATCTAGTTCCTCGTCTTTTCCTTTTTCTTTTAACTTCTGTCGTCTCAGGCATCGATGTATAAATTCTCTTGGATAACCATTTCTGCAAAATAGTTTGAACAAATAACTAAGTTCGTTTTGGTAGAGTTCATTATCAGAACAGTGCGTTTTTAGCTCTATTGAGTAGGCTGTTCACAGTACTCCGCTTGTGAGCAATAGGGTGGTTGCTCTGATAATGCAGGATAATTTCCGCATAAGCTTCCTTGCAGTAAACCGATGTTTGAAATGTCCCGTCAGTCTTTCGTTGTACGAGGACGTCAATAAATGGGAGTTAACTGTCAACTTCTCTTTCGAGCGTGAATGTGATACCTGTTAACGTTGAGTTTATAATGCTAGGCATCCTTTCTATTTGATCTTTTTTAACGATAACAAACGTATCATCCACGTAGCGTACCCATTATTAGGGGTTAACTAGTGGTAAGGCTGTAGCTTCTAATTTTTGCATAGTTACTTCGGCCAAGAAGCCGGAGATGGGTGAACCCATAGGGCTCCCTTTAGCTGTTTTTAGTATCCTTGTGAGAAGGCAAAAATTCGTTTCCAGGCATAGATCCAAGAGTTCCAGAAAGGCAGATACAGAAACATCCATGTCATAAGACTGCAGTAATTCTTCTGTGTATCGCCTTGCCAAATCTATTGGTATGGATGTGAAAAGAGATACCATTATTTCATATTCTGCAATCTGAAGTTCTCACGTTCATTTCAAATGCTCACTACAGACTACAGAAATTCAAAACTTCTAAAGAGCAAAATATTCAGTTTTGTCGAGATTAACATCCTAGACACTTATTCTAATCTCTAAATGAGACGATTAATTGTGTTGCCGACATTGAACGACAGAAGAAGAGAGAGGCTTTGGACAAGAAATGGATGGCTATTTCCCATAGATTTTACTTGAACCAAAATCAGTCAACAAATGTTTTTAGCTTGTCATCCAGAAGCCTTACAATCACCGAAGAACGAATACTTTCTAAAAGAATGAAATACAATCTTTCTGATTCAAAATACCTAGATTTGCTTGCGAATTTGGAGTCCATCATTTCAACAGAAACTTTTACAGACGAGGAAATTTTCACAATACGGAATAGCACTGTACATGCCTTCAGGAAGCGAAATCCTTTTTCAACCCTATCACACGAAGAGAAGAAGGCATTAAAAACTTATATATATCTACTAGACTGAGAAGTAAGCAAATATATCGAAACACGCTTCAATAGAAAGAGAAGAGAGATTTCTTTTATTTTGAACAGAAATTGTATCCCTACTTTTCGGTGAAGTCGAAAATTTGGTCAAACGGTCCCAGTTTTTTCTTGACTTCCCTTTGAACAAACGTTAATTACGTAGGAATTCGCAGCGAAACGTCTTACTGAAGCATTTTTTAAACAGGTAACTTATGATAGGAAATATTTTAACTAATATTAGGCATATATTTCCCCAGATTTTTTTGTGGACGTGGATTTTTCATGGCAGCGAGTTATCATGTTTGTGTGTGTCTACAAATATGACCCAGACGGCCGTCTGCATTAGAAAGAATGCCAAAAAAGTTACTGCTTCGGTAAATGCTTTAAAGTTATATGTTATTTTGAGGGTTTTACCAAACACATCGAATGGAATGTACATTTATGGGCAGTCGACTGAAGACACTGAAAATCGTAAAGAATTCGCCTCATTTTCAAAGACTATCTGCAACTCATCGTGATAGAAAACTCGAAATATTTATAGAGAAATTTAACAATAAAATATTCCTCTTTATATACACCAAATGGTACGTTTACGATTGCACCTGACGATTCCATTTACATTTATTAGTCATTGACCGACCTGTGAACATGTGAGCTTATGAAATATTATATTCATTTGACGTCCCTATCGGCGCAATGAAGCGAAAATCTGCTTGCCTTGGTCAAAAGAATCTAAGACAATGTACAAACGGAAGAAAAACGACGAATTCTTGTGAAACGGTTTTGGAATATGCACTTTCATGTTAGGCTGCTTCATGACGGCCATACTTTACGTTGCGTTTAATCTAGAGGAATATGTATGTACAAAACTCTGAAAAATACTATTTTCAAAAGTAATTCAGCTTTTTCTGCTTCATTCTCTCATTTTATTGCATGGTCAGGCTTCCTTTACATTTAAAACTTCAGTTTAATCAACTAGGTCAATTTTTCACATTTTTGTAATCTGTACCTATTCTAAAAAATTAACATTTCTAGACAATGTTATATTAATTTGTAAACCACAAAAAGCCATATATTTCTTAACGATCGGTTCTTTATTGACGTAAAATTTTGGTGGACGCAGTGTGCGCTGATTTCGCGAAACGGGCCATAACTAATGAAATTCATCAGATTTCATGAGTTAGGACACCTAATATATATATATATATATTGTACATAGATGCATGATACATCAAAAATTAAAAGAAAAAGATAAGGAACTAGATTGTTCCGATCATGCGCCCGCAGTAAAAAACGAACGAACACTTCCATACATTAATAACGTGTCTGAACTCGTTGAAAGACACCTGCGGAAGCACGAAATTTACGTGGTGCACAAACCAACGACTACAATTCGAAACTAGCTTGTACACCCTAAGGATAGGGTTGGCTGTTTAGATAAAAAGGAAGCCGTTTACAAAATCCCATGTAACAGTTGTAATGTTGTGTATTGCGGCCAAACAGGAAAATCAGTCTCTACACGCCTACACGAACATCAGTTGGCTGTAAAGAGACGAGACCGCCTGTCTCAAGTTGCCATGCATACACTAGAAACTGGGCACAAATTCGCATAGGAAAAAACGTGCATTGTTGGCTTCTGCCCATCGAAGAGAGGCCGGGAATTCTTAGAGGCCATTAATTCTGATGACTCGTGCATTAATCGGCACTTAAAGTTAGGATCGCACGAGATAGGTATAGGGAGTCTCAGGCACTAAGTGATGCCAATTCATCCAAATCTGTTGCTAAAGTCTTCCATGTTCAGTTATCAACTTAGCGTTTGAATGTAACTCCACATTAACTTGACTGTTACAAAAAATCTCTTAACAGGGGATTTGGGCAAATCAGAATTGTTAAATTCATTTTTGCCAATCGCTTTACCATTGAAACTAGCCTCACTACCTCAACACATCTGCTTACAAATTCAAATTCACATCTTAAGGCCATTAATTTCTGGCCTCTAAATATTCCAAAAGAAATAGCTCACATAAGATATGTACATTCACTTGGAACTGATAACATTCCAAACTCACTTATAAAACATTTAAGAGATTTTCCACCTTGACTCAGCAAATTATTCTCCGTATTTCTCGAAAACGGTTTCTTCCCCGACTATATGAACACTTCTATTATAATACCACTACTGGAGAGCGCTGCGGCGCAATGGTACAATTGTTACCACCGAAACTCTGAGGAGATACGCACAGAACCAACTAGAAAGCACGCGTGTGAAGATTGAAGAATTAGAGCATCATGTGTGTCAACGCGCTGTAGTGTTGGACACCCTGACAGAAGACGAAGGAACAGAATTTAGCAGCTATATTCAGACCATAGGAAGTAAACGTGGAGACGCAAAGAGATTGTCACTTCTTCAAAAGGTGCATGAAATGAAACCACAATCAAGGTTTCCCAAACATCCAGCTCGGTACGTACACAACTATTCTTCTATGACACTGGATAAAACATCGCTCGAAGGATTATCCTTGGGGCCTAAATTCTGCATGCCTGGTCGAAAAGTTAATCAGTTAGAGTTGGAAACCCAATTTGAGAATCTCTACAACCAAACTTACGACTTAAAACCCATCTCCGCAGATAGTGTTCAACCCTTTAAATCAACACTGGCGAATTGTAGTTATCAATACCTGAACAAGAATCGAACCAGACGAGGATTACTAACAAAACAGCACGAAGAGAAGCTAAAACAGCTTCGAGAGAACAAAGATATCTTGATAACTAGACCGGACAAAGGAACAGGCGTAGTTCAGATCCGAATACGTAGCGAAGATACAGTCCATATTGTCAGACTAGACAAAATTCAAGAAAATGGAGAAAGAAAAGGATAGCACGGATGAAGTAGAGGCACAGCTGACCGACTGTTTAAAAAGAATTCGTGCAGAGGGTGTCATAAATGACCGTGACCTCGAATGCCTCCGACCAGTAGGCACACACATCCCTCGGTTGTATGGTCTACCGAAGATCAACAAGGAGGGCCTGCCAGTCCGTCCAATTTTAGACATGCGCAACTCGCCATATCATGCAATAGCAAAATGGTTGGTGGAGAAACTCAAGCCCATACAGCGTCAGCTGGCGCCACGTAGTTATCGAGATACGTTCGAATTTATTGACGACGTCAAAGACATAAACTTAAACGGCATGGTGATGCTCTCTTTAGACGTCTCATCACTTTTTAAAAACGTGCTGGTTACTGAGACAGTCAATTAGATCTGCGAATTCCTATTGACAAATCAGCAAGAAAAAGGAATACCGACGAATGCACTAAAGGAACTATTACTAAGATGCACATTAAACGTGCAGTTACTTTTTGACAACCAACTATACACACAAATAGATGGTGTAGCTATGGGCTCGCCCCTTGGACCTCTCTTAGCCGATATCTTCATGGGCAAACTGGAGAAATCCCAGTAAAGCGATGAGATCAATAAACTAAACACTACGGTTGCTACGTTGACGACATCTTTGCGATTTCCAATGCAGAAACCAATGTAGATGCACTCTTAGATGCCGTTAATCAAGCACATCCGTCCATGAAGTTCACGTTGGAGGTAGAAACGGGAGGTTCGCTTCCTTTATTAGACGTTCTCCTAAGCCGAAGACCTGACGGTAGTGTCCGAAGGAGCGTTCATCGAAAGAAAACCTGGTCTGGAGAATATACAAACTTCGGCAGTTTCGTACCCATCCAACAGAAACGCAATCTGGTCCTTTGTTTGGCGCAAAGGGCTAGAAAAATTTGTTCGAGGGACTGTATCGAAGAAGAACTCCAAAAGATCCAGAACTTACTTCGCGAAAATGGCTATGCGGATAGATTTATTACAAAGAATATGGTCGCAAGACCAAAGAAACCCACAACACTAACTGCGGAAAGAAAACCCTATTCCTCAACGTCCCCTTCCAAGGGCATGTGGCAAGTGAACTCCTGAAAAGACGCCTTAACCAAGCCGTCGCACGAACCTTCCCATTGGCGAGAATTCGGATATTATTCTCAACCAACCCTGTTTTACACGGGGAAGTTAAGGATAGGTTGCCGGCTCAGACCACCTCCATGTGCATCTACTCATTCACTTGCTCCTGTGGAGCAGGTTATATTGGTTGCACGAGTCGGTGCCTAGCCCAAAGAATAAAGGAGCACCTCCTGGCATGGCTGAGAAAAGGCGAAGTTAAAGGCATAAACAGCGCTATTCTTGCACACCTGGTGGATTCCGGGCACCGTGTGGACCCTAACGAAGCCTTCCCTGTGATTTATAAAGTGCCACCAAACTATCCCACTTCACTGGGTTAGCGGCTGCTAGCAACAGCAGAAGCCACCGTCAGCCGGTTTTAGAAAGCCGGTCTTGTGCGCACAAAAGAACCTCCTACAAGCTCCACGCTTAGCATGGCAAGCGACGGCTTAATTACATGCAGTCCAGGCCATCCTCCTCTTCCCCTCCCCTCCCCCCTCCCTTTCGTGAACGACCACCAAATCCTTACTGCCGCTTAAACACTTGTCTCTTATCCCCAACCCTCCCCCTTTTAACACGACTGACTAGTATGACGAGATGAACCTTATTGATTTTATTTCTAAGCTCGTACTCCGTTTCCCATATAAATGTACTGGCCCGATGAGAATTTATCGAAAACACGCGTATGCTCGCCAACTAGTTTTCTAATGCCAGTTTTTTAAATCTGGTTCCCGCTCTGATATTCCTAACTATCACGGTGTTCATAAAACGCCCTCTCTTGCTAAACTCTTTGAAAAACTTATTGCAAAACAAATTACGAATTTTTGCATTAGCAATCAAATTATCAACTTTTCCCAACAGGGCTTTTTACCAGATTGCTCTCGTGAAACCTGTCACATGTCGGGTGTAGGTCAAGGTCGATGGCGGTTGGTTCAAATTTGAAGATAAATGAATTCTCGAATTTTAAATTGATTTCTTCGTTTCCTGTAGAAAATATTTGCTTAATTCTTGACAATTTATTGTATTTCTACCTCTTTATCAGCTGCACACACATGCAGTTATTGCAATGGACAAAAGGGAGAAATATACAGTTTTAAACTTTTTCACCCTACATAGCCTCATTAAAGTTCTCACAGATTTACGTCAAAAGGACGGAATCTAAAGGTTAATTATAGAAATAAAGTTTAAATTTTGTAAGTTTACCTTATTTCCAACGAAGAATAATTTGCACTAACTGCTATACCAGTTGATATAATTTTTCCTCCTTCATAGCCTCTTCGCTAATTCTATTTTCAGTTTAAACTCGTTACCTGGCAGATATTTGCTTGCAGTACCTTGTTTAAAACACATATTTCAAATATTACATCTTTTATTCCGCAAAACGTCACTAGTGGCAATTTTCCTTTCGTATTATCGATTTGAAAAATATTTATATTTTAAAATCAATATGAAACCCCAGTCAGTGCTTAGATGCAAACATCCTCTTCGCGTAAAACTTCCACTAGAGCAACCCACCGTAAGCATGGAGAAATTAGACCTTGGTGCCCTAGAAACTTTAATAACTTTATGTTTAAATATGGTACTCTCTTCACGATCCTTGGTACCATTTTTGAGGGAAAGTTGTCTTCACTCACTTCTCAACAATGCGAGAAACTAGAGCTTTTTATAAACATGGTTAGAACAGAGTCAATTAACCGACATAAGAGAAGTTTCAACTTTCTTTTAAAAAACGTCCCCAAGAGTAAAATCCCCCTGGACATTGCATTTCATTTCCTTTAATCATGCGACTTTAACTTTAAAGTCGCTGAAGCTAAAAAGTTTGTCTTCCCGCAGCAAAAACCCGCCAATTCTGGTCAAACCTTTTTCAACGATTGAAGTTGACCTTATTTTCTCTAAGCATGAGCACTCAGCTCAATATTTGAAAACAACAAGTTGTTTATCTGTAGGGATAAAACCCCAATGGAACGTCGGGTTTCACCCTCATTAGCAAACAAGATGCCTTGGTCTACACCGTCAATACCAAAAGTTATCTCAGAGGTTTGTCCTCTAGCTTGTAGGTATATGTACAATTTACATCTTTGTATCTTTCTTGTTCACCTGAAGCCTTTTTGTACGCTTGTTTTAATGTGCTAAAAATAAAACAAAACAGCCAGCTTCAACCGGCATGTTGGACGTCTTCTGTTTTCGCTGCTGCATGTCACCGCTGCAATCTTGATTGTACTGATCTCTCTCAATTACTTGGAGTCAATTGCAACGATCGATCTGGATTGCATTCTATCAAGCGCCGTCTCAATTGAACTCCTGACTCTGCTCTTCATCCTTGATGCATAGCTTTCTGGATCTAGTTCAGAGTTCATTAATCCTCAACAACACTCGCTATCTAGAAGCTGCGTTTCTCGTGAGTCTGCATTCTAACAATCATCTGACATTTTTGCCGTCCTTTTGTCGTTTGTAGTTTAGACACAATCCCCCACGTAGCGTTAATTTTTTTTGTACACCTTGGTTCTCAGCAGTTTTGACCTTCGTCTACACTACAAGCTAATGCAAGCCCACGGCCCTCCGGATTGACAGGAATTTCGATTCAAGCTGAATCTTCACCCGTTAACCTTGTTCCTGGTTCGAGTGAAATTGTGTCAACGCCACTTCTTTCTCATCCCAAGCAAACCATGCCTGCTAACCCCTCAGCATCTACAACAGCGGCGAACGTTAACGTTAGCATCTTTCCCAACCCAAAAAAAGTGTCCGAAATCGCCAAATAATTAACGCTTCTAATTATGTTACCAGTTTTTCGAAATCATTTATTCCTTTTTCAAATGCAAGTTTTCCGCCAATTTATGCTAACTTCCCTCAAAATCTCATTTCTACACCACTGAATCCTGGGCTCACTCTCTTATTTCTGACTCGACGCTTGCTATCGACAAGACAGCGCTGAAAAACGTGGCGGTGGTTGTCTTCTTTATATTAAGTCATCCTGTGTACATTTCCCTTTTCAGCTGAGCATTTCTTCCTCTTCTGGAAATGTATGCTTTGCTTCAGTCATCCTCCCGCACAATAAATAAGCGGTAAATGGCTGTTTCTATAATCCCCCGTGTTATTCTGGCAATGAAAGCGAGCTCTGTGAACTATTTGAAAAAGTTGCAGACACTCAATTTGATGTCAAAATAATCGTAGGCGATTTAATCTGTCAGACATTGACTGGCAGGCAAAGTCCTTTCTGCCAAAACTGCAAAAATTGGTCGATACTATTAACTTTTCAAACATGTCCCAACTGGTCAGATCAGTTACTAGAAATGACAACATTAAAGATTTTTTTTCAAATGATGTCCACCCTCTATGAATTTCATTTGTGCTCTATTCACAAGTGATCACACAATAATTCACTGTTGTATTCCAGTCCCCCTTCTTACGAAGCCTGAGGTTAAATGCAATAACCTCGAATTCGCTAACACAAACCATGAAATAATAAATAATTTCGTAAGCACTCTAGATTGGCATACCATATCCTCAATCAACGATCCAAACTTTTCATGAGCTATTGCAGAGCCTCACAGAAAAAATTCAGGTTTTATCCCGTCTAAGATGTTTAATTCAAATACAAATTCTTCTACTGTTCCGCATTTTCTACAGAACAGAAAGCAACTTTGTCAGTTCATTTAAGGATTGCACAAATATTTGAATTAGCATCGAAAATTAGGCTCGCGAGAGATAAGCGTAGGGAGTCTCGGGCACTAAGTGATGCCAATTCATCCAAATCTGTTGCTCAAATCTTCCATGTTCGGTCATCGGCTAAGCGTCTGAATGTAACTTCGCCCTTACTCGACTGTAACAAAAATTTGTTACAGACGATTTGGGCAAAGCAGAATTGTTAAATTCGTTTTCTTGCCAACCACTGTTGAAAGAGTTAGCGAGAGAGTTGGCAAAACCTCTCTCTACGCTTTTCCAAACATCCTTCCAGACCGGAAGTCTACCAGCCGACTGGAAATCCGCATGGATTACGCCGCTTTATAGGGGTGGAAGCCGGTTGCTGCAAAATAATGGAAAATATAATCAAGCAAAAACAAATGCAGTTCCTAGAACATAATAATCTGCTATCCGAGGTCCAGCACGGTTTCCGCAGAGGTAGATCCTGCGTCACAAATTTGCTCTACTGTTTAGAACGTTGGACTGAAGCGGTCGATAGAGGAAAAACGGTGCACGCAGTCTATATCGACTTCAAAAAGGCTTTTGATATCGTGCCGCACCACGGCCTTCTTTATAAACTCAACCGCATAGGCGCAAGAGGTATACTTCTGACATGGATAGAAAACTTCTTAACTGGCCGCTCAAAAACTGTCCATATCAGCGACAAACAGTCGACCAAGGTTGAGGTTGAGAGTGGTGTTCCCCAAGGCTCTGTTCTTGGCCCTATTTTGTTCCTTGTCTACATCAACGATTGTGCCAACGAACTGGACTGCGATATTGCCATGTTTGCCGATGATCTCAAACTTTGGCGCGTCATTCAAACTGCGGCTGACGAAGAGAACTTGCAGGCAAACTTACATCGACTCCAAAAATGGTCAAATGACTGGCTCTTGCCGTTTAATGATAGCAAGTGCAACATCATACGAGTCGGGAAAAGCAGTTCTTCAAACCGTACGGTTTACAGTCTGGATGGCATTCCATTGAAAGAAGTGGATGCCCAAAAGGACCTGGGAGTCTGGATCACGCCCTCGCTTAAACCCTACCTACATTGCGCAAAGGTAGCGAGGTCAGCCATGTCGATGCTATACCTCATTAAACGAGCTTTCGCAGCCTTCACTACCGACTGCTGCGCTTAAGTCTTCGAAATATTCGTGTGGCCACAGTTGGAGTCCGCTATCCAAGCTTGGAGACCCTGGGCGGCAAACGACATCAACATCCTTTAAAAGGTCCAAAGGCGAGCAACAAAACTACTTGGACATAGTTCACAGCCTTATGAAACACGGCTGTCAAATCTTAATCTCTTTCCCTTGCGCTATAGACAGCTTCAGGGGGACCTGATACTAACATTCCGCATACTACGCGTCCAGGACTGTTGTCTCGTCCCATGTGATTTCTTCGAGCTAGCCACAACAACGAACTTGAGAGGTCATCCTCTCAAATTACGTATGACTGGAGCAAGGCTAGACACTCGGAAGTACTTATTCTCCAAAAGAGTAATCGAAGCTTGGAATAGTCTTCCTCTAGATGTTTTTATGTCGGATTCCTTGGAGGTTTTTAAGCGAAAGTTAGATCGATATAATGGTGCGAGCTACAACACGAACTGAAAGCTGCAAGAGTGACGTCATCAATAATATATTTATAATACTACTAGCTATTTGTAAGTAACATTTCTTTATGTTTGTTATTTCCGTTTGAGGTCTTGCACTCTCCCATAATTCCCATGCTGGGGTCTTCGAGGTCTTCGCTGCTTAATTATTTGCACACCTTGGTGACACCGTGAGTGTTCGAATCAGCTGGACCTGGCGGCCGTCGTCCATGAGGTGTATGAACGTTCTCCCTTGGTTCGAACCGCAATGGACCGAGGATGATCTGGGCATATATTTCCGCCTTTGAAATCCCACAACGGACTCTGCAATCAGCAAAGGGAGCATCTGGCTGATTCCTGTAACCTCCGCAATGCCCCCCGTTGGACCCCCCCCAATGGGCGATAGTTTTTTCTCCTAAATATCACCGGGAGTTTTTTTTCCGTCTGCTCTTTTTCAACTATGTTGGCCTCGCCAACATATCGAGATACTATTTTTTGATACCACAACTCGCATGTACAAAAAGGGAATTCAAAGGTGACTCACCTACATCTCCCTCAAATATACTGATACTGATACTGATACACTTTACCACTGAAACTAGCCCCACTCCCACAATTACTTTGCTTTCAAATTCACTTCTAACAACCATTAATTTCTCGCCTTCACGTATTCAAAAAGAAATAGCTCACCTGAAAATTCACATTCGGTTGGAACTAATAACATTCCAAACTCACTTATTAAACAGGTAAGGGATTTTCCACCTTTACTAAGCAAGTTATTCTCAGTAATTCTCGAAAACGGTTTCTTCCCCGATTCTTGGAAAACTTCTATTATAATACCAGTTTTTAAATCTGGTTCCCGCTCGGACATTCATAACTATCGCGGTGTTCATAAAACGCCCTCTCTTGCTAAACTCTTCGAAAAACTAATTGCAAAACAAATCACGGATTTTTGCATAAGCAATCAACTTATCAACTTTTCCCAACACGGCTTCTTACCGGACCGGTCTTATGAATCCTGCCACATGTCTTTTATAAATATACTAACCTCTCTTCGTAATGATCATCTATCTGTAGTAGTTATCTATTTTGATCGTAGTAAGGCATTCGATAAAGTGCCTCATAGACGACTTCTAGCTTAACTAGAAGCTATAGGCTTTCGTATTCCCCTTACTGACTTGATTAGATTAAACCTAAATTATCGAAAACAAAAAGTTTTAGCAGGATCCTCATACTCAAGTGCTACCCCGATTGTTAGTGGTGTCCTTCAAGGTACCATATTAGGTCCTTTGTTGTTCTTACTGTGTATAAATGATATTTCATCGATAGTTAAACATTCTCAATCTTTTATTTATGATGATGACCTCGCATGCGTGTATTCATTCCCTAACTCTACGACCGAACGATGCCTAGAACAAATTTATTCAGACTTAGACGCTCTTTCGGCCTGGAGCTCCACATGGCTAATGGAGTTCTCACATAATAAGTGCCGCTACATGAGTTTTGGGCCTGTAAGGCTGCCGCAACCTCTTATTTTTGAAGGTTGCCCTATGATTGAATGTTCCTCCATCAAGGACTAGGGCTTAAGCTACACCAATAAATTAGATATTTCGCCTAATGCCGATAGAATTACGGCCAAAGCTGCTCAGGTTCGCGGCTTAATTTCTTATAATTTCTACCTTCCTGAAATTAAATTAAGACTTTATCGTATTTTTGTACTTCCCTTTCTTGAATTTTGCTGTCCTTTCTTCGGTTTAATGAACGAATCTAGCCGTTCAAAAATTGAAAATGTCCAAAGACATTTCACAAAAAAAACTCCTGTTTCAGACTCTTTGAACTACTTCCTACTCAACAAGATGTCAGCTAACGAAGCGAAAAGTTATTTGGGTCAGGAGACTGGAAGCAGGCTTTTGTCTTCTTTTCCGACTAAATAATAGCTCAACTCTCCCCAAGCTTTCTGTCATTATCCCCGTTAGTATTCCTTATAACCTAAGAAATCCTGCACTAATTATACCTCCCCCTGCATCCTCCACGTGTAAACGCTCTTTCTTCTTTGCTTCCAGTATAGTTTTCTTTGAAATACCTTGCCGATTGAAATTAGTTAGTCAACCAGTCTATCTGAATTCAAAGCGAAGACTGCACATTTATCTTAACACTGATTCTATTAACTTTTTATTTTCCTCATCTTTTCCCCGTAGCTTCCCCATGACACGGAGAAAGAACCATCGGGAATTTAAGTGACCCTCTTGAAACTATAGTTTCGCTACCTCGATTCCCCCATGAACCATGATGTCTCCTCACATCAACAGTTATCCAAACGATGAAGTCATTCGTACGTACACATGCGGTGGTCCACAGCCTAAAATGCTGCCATTTTGTTGGATACTTACCATAATCAGAATTCAATTCTGGATCCTAAGATGCTGAGGACTTGAGTTCACTGACGCATTTTCGTAAGCTTTTGTTTCATACGCCTAAGTGATCAAGAACGAATCATCTAGACGTTTCATTATCTCATTCTGAAATGCTACTGCAGTATTACCCTAATCTACTACCTGACCATTTTTTCCTTAGCCGTTTTTTTCTCCTACCTTCATTTCGGAAATGAAGGCCTATTGAACTCTGCCTCCATTTTTAAGGTAGGAGTTTTTTTCACTGCCTATTTTTTCTAGTTCACCATTAATTTCAATACATCGCTAACTGTTGACCTAGCAGGACAAGTTATGTCTACATTATTAAGTATTTGTACATTTTATCTGCACACATTATCATATCTTTATTTCGTTACTTATGTTTGCTTAGACAGTGCCTTGCCGGTGCTAACCAAATATAAATTCTAAAAAAATTCTACATGTCTTTTCTAAATCTACTAACCTCTCTTCGTAATCATCATCTATCTGTAGCAGTTATCTATTTTGATCTTAGTAAGGCATTCGATAAAGTGTCTTATAGACGAATTCTAGCTTAACTATATGCTATAGGATTTCGTAATCCCCTTTCTGAATTTATTAGATCATACAAATCTGATCGAAAACAAACTTTTTTATTGTTGTCCTCATACTTATTGTTACCCCGATTGTGAGTGGTGTCCTTCAAGGTAACCTGTTAGGTCCTTTGTTTTTCTAACTTAAAATAAATCATATTTCATTGATAGTTAACCATTCTCAATTTTACATTTTGCTGATGACCTTAAATGCGTGTATTCCTTCTCTTACTTTACGGCCGAACGATGCCTAGAACAAATTCATTCAGACTTAGACGCTCTTTCGGCTTGGATCTCTACATGGCTAATGGAATTCTCCCCATCTAAGTGTTGCTACATGGGTTTTGGGCCTGTAATGCTGCCGCAACCTGTTATTTTTAAAGGTTGTCCTATGCTTGAATGTTCCTCCATCAAGGACTTGGGCTTAAGCTTCACCAGTGAATAAGATCGTTCGCCTCCTGCCGATAGAATTACGGCAAAGCTGCTCAGATTTGCACCTTTATTGCTTATAATTTCTACCTTCCTGAAAGTAAATGAAAACTTTATCGTATGTTTGTACTTCCTATTCTTGAAATTTACTGCCACTTCTTCAGTTTAATGAACGAATCTATCCATTCAAAAATGGAAAATGTCCAAAAGCATTTCACAAAAACTCCTGTATTCAAAAACGTCATCTGCGCAAATGTACAAGGGTTGTTCAACAAGCTGGATGACACTAAAAACGTTGTTGATTAAATGAAACCAGACATTATGGCTTACTGCAGACATTACTGATCCCAAAATATCACTCAGAGGATATCAGCACTTTAGGAGAGATAGACCAATTCGACGAGGAGTCATATTTTATGTCACTCGCAAGCTGACCGTTATGGCGTACGTATATATTCCATTTCGGGATGTTGAATTCTTAAGCATTACTATATCTGCTAAGTATTCCAGACCACTGACGATTAGGGTTGTGTACCGTTCGCCTTATCAGAATTCTGATTAAGATTTCATTCTCATAAGGGAACTCTACAAAGCAAGCGAGAAGAAAGATGTCCTCATTGCTGCGGATTGTAACGCTCCTGTTATTGACTGGAAAACGTGGACTGCGCAGGCAATGCCAGATAACTTCAACCAAAAACTACTACACTGGGCACTAGACACACTTCTCTGTCAGAACGCCACTTTCGGAACATGGGTGAGCAAAAGACAACAGTCAAACTGTCTTCATCTTATTTTTACCCAAGATGAGGAGAATGGGCTAGACCTACATGATCAACCGCCACTAGGGTCAAGTGATCACATTACGTTGTGCTTCGAGTACTCACTCTTTTCTCAACCAAATTTACCCGATACTTGGGAAAGAAACATTTGGAAAGGGGATTTCTCACTTATGAGAAGAAAAATGTTAGAGATATCCTGCGAAACAGAACTACATGGTGGAACCAATAAAAATTGGACGACATTGAGCTCGTTATTGAAAAGGATTGCTTACCTCAACTGTCCTTTTAGGAGAAAGACAACCACAAACCGCCAAACGTGGGTGAAATCAAACTTGCAGTTATATTTCAAAAAGGAAATCGCTTCTGGAGTCATTACAGACAAACCGGCTCCGATGCTCACTTACGGGAATATAAGCCGCAACGTTACGTTTGTAACAGCGAGGCTACTAAGCTGCAAAGGAAGTTAAAACTAAACATACTGCAAAAATCGTTGGAGCACCCCAAAATTCTGTATGGCTACATACGGAGTACAAAGAGAACTCAGAAAATGATTCCTGTCCTTAGGCCTGCAGACGGAGAACTGGAGACTGATGACCAGGTTAAAGCATCCCTTCTTTCCAAATTCGTTCAGACTGTCTTCATCCGAGAGCCTAACACTTTTGATGCTATTCCACCAGTTTTTCAATCAATGTTTACCCATCTTTTCCCTTCCTTCTCCACGTCCTACTGATCCACAACAGAGGACCTATACCTAGACTTTTCACCGACCATAGTTAGAATCGAATTACTTCGTCTAAATCCTTCCAAATCACCTTGGTTGGATAGAATTCCTGCATTAGCACTTAGACAACTTGCTGACGAACTGTGTGTACCATTGTCCATCATATTCCAAAAGTCATTTGAAGAAAGCAAACTCCCAGTAGAATGGAAGTGTGCATTCCTCGCCCCCACCTATAAAGGAGGTTCATGACTGGAATGTGAAAATTACCGCCCTGCCAGTTTCACTTGCCTAGAGTGTAAAATAATGGAGCGTATTATCAAGAGGCATTCAATGCTCTATCTGGAAAACAACGAAATTTTATGCGATGTCCAATAGAGCTTCCGCCCAGGATGTGCCTGTCTTACGAGTGCCTTTCAGTCACACAAGAAAAGACAAAGGCCACAGATATGGGTTGTCCAGTAGATGTTGTATTTTTTGACCTCAAGAAGGCCTTTGATAGCGTACCACACGGGTTTATTTTACAGAAGATTTGGAACGTAGGAATTCGAGGAATGCCTTTCAATTGGATCAAATTTTTCTTGTTTTTCAGAGAACAGAGAGTTGTTGTTGGAAACTCTAGCTTGGAATGGCCAAAAGTAGAAAGTGGTGTTCCACATGGTTCTGTTTTGGCCCCGCTACTCTTTTTGATCTACGTGAACGACTGTCTCAAAGACCAAGATTGTGAAGCTGTCATGTTTTCAGATGACATAAAATATGGACTGAAGTCAGTTGCGCTGATGACGCAAAAAGTTACAATCGAATATCGACAAACTAAGTGCTTGGTCTGAAGGGGGCTTCTTAAGTTAAATGTATCCAAGTGTGTGATCCTTCACACAAGCGCCGGTTGAAAAGTATGTCGGATTAACCAGTACTTTATTAATGGCACTACATTTAAAAGGTAGAAACACACAACGATCTGGGCATGTGACCAACTGCGAATTTTATGCCCTTAGAACACTGTAAGAAAGCAGTCCAGAAGGCAACATCCCTAATAGCAATTCATATCAGACGTATATCGTACGGATATCCACATGTCGAGATACATATGTCCACCGTATGTCGAATTCGTCCGCTTTTCCGAGATATGCCCAGTATCGAAATGTCGATATTTGTCGAAATAGACGAAAAAGGGTAGGATACTACCTACTTTACCCCCCATTTAAAACGAATACATACGGAACCCCCATTACTATTCCTTTACCATGACCGCCAACAACTTAACCATTACTTCCCATCCTATTTAGCTCGCGTATACGCCACTAAAGTCACATTTTCCCATTTTCTCAACGTGTTGTACAAAATGTAAACACACAGTTGATGGAAATATAAAAAATGTGTATTATAAAACGTCCATAATAATAAATGTACAACAATGGATATATGTCTGCTTAATATAAACAATATGGGGTTGTGGATTACGTTCAATCAGGGGTTAGCCGGGTTGTCAAGATGGGGGTTTGGAGTGGAGGTGGCTAGTCCTGGGTGGTATTCTAAAAATGAACAGTTAAGCAATATGAAAGGAAATCAACTCACCATAAAAGGGTAATTCAGGCACGTGCCTTTGAACCCTTTTGCCGGCGGCGTCGAGGGACCTTTTCAGGCGCCTTACAAATGCGGCCTCCAACTCATAAAGGTTTAGACGGCCGCCGCCATTCCACCTTACGTACAGCTCTTAATTGTTTGAAATTAACAATAGATGTTAAAACCCACCTGTAACAAGTTCATATAATTTGGACCTGAAATTTCGTTTGGGAGTTTGAGACAGATGCGTCTAGAACAATGAATACTCATTATATAACAGTCTTACCTGCTTGCCGAGGACATCTTCTTGAAGGCAGAGTATCCACTGATGTGTCAGTGATGGCATTTGATTGTTCTTCCTATTCATACTTATATGTGCAACATGCTACCTACCGGTGAAAGCGTAGGTGTTTGGTCCCACAAGTAGGAGTCCTCCTCCCCTGTAACGACGTGGTCGCTTTGAATGCCGCTGTGAGCTCATGATCAATATCTACAACCGCACAGTAATGTATAAGTTCAGGGCAATGTTTGATTCAATAGCCCATTCCCTTAACCTATCCTGAATCGACTTATGCGAGGAAATACCACTCTCAGTGCTGCTTTCCTCCTCATCGGATGATGAGGGAGATCCCTCGCTGGCATCTGTGGACTCAACATCAACGGGCAGATCGAGCACATTTTGAGCAATAGGCGAAGCTAACCTGCATTCCTCCTCATGTATGACTCGTCTGCGCTTTAATCTATATCTATTAAGTTCATCATTAACTTCGCGGTATATTTCCGCGACTTCGCGGGCAACATGCCTTCTAATAGTCCTTTTACAGGGCTGCCTAAACATTGCAGATGGTTAATAAGCAAAATAAATTGATATAAGAAACAGTTAAGCAATGTAAATGATAAATAGGGTTCGACAGAACAGCAGGCAGAATTTCGGTGAACCACGTGCGTACGCAAGCCACGACAAATAAAAGTGTGATGGCCGCTTCCCGCGCCCACTCTAGACACACTATCATGCCTAACCAATCACAGCACGGAGTCTTAATATAGATTAACCAATGAGCAGAGGCTATTTCCTATCTCGGAATGTGGAGATTTATGTATATCCATACAATATCCGCATGCTATTAGGGATGTACACTGCATTGAATAAGACGTGCGTTTAAAATATTTCCCCTGATTTCTTCGGAAAAATCTATGGCGTCTTCGTGAGACCACATTTCGACTACGGAATACCAGCCTGGATACCGTGGATTAATAAAGATGTTGACTTCCCCGAACAGTTGCAACGGAGAGCAACGAAGATATTTGACGGACTTAAGACTTTACCGTACCAAGGAAGATTTAAAAAGCTTGGATTATAATAATAATAATAATAATAATAATAATAATAACTGAAGGTCATCGTGTGCAAAGGAACCACGTATATTTTTGTTCTCCGGCTTGGACAGTTTGTAAACCGTTAACACTTCGATTGTTCTGATCCTGACATTAAAGCTGCCACTGCACGTACGCAATTGCTCTTTGGAATTTTCGGGAATTTTTTTTGTGCCGAATTACCTCACAAAACGACATCAATTAGGAATTTGTTTATCACCTTCGTCGACTTGATAAAACAGCCTATACACCAATAAATAATGACAACCGCTCAGTGAACCAAAAGTGCACAACCCCTTGAAGATCTGAAGTTATCCAGGACCTGTGACCTCTACAAACGGCTGAGTCGTTCCTGAATATTCTTCCTATCATTTATTGTTTCTTAAAAGTGGTTTTGAACGAATAGGCGCATTAATTGCTCATATTGTTTCTATTGCGGTGGCGTTGGACATCCGATTGAAATTCGCTCGTTTCCAAGCTTTGATTTTTGGCCAATAATCTGTTCCCAAAGTCAGGACTCAACGAAATAAGTTGTCATTAGATCACATATTGTCTGTTTATCAGGATCAGCCTATAATTGTTTATAGACATTTTGATATTCAGGCACACGAAAATTAATATCGGAATCTTGAATAATAAGCTAACTCAGCTTCATTTGGATCCTGCCTCATACGGGCTTCAGAAAACAGTCTCTCGCCAGGAAAGGTGTCTACATCAGGAAGGAACGGAGAACCACTGGAAAACTCACTTCAAAGGTTGCAGCATTCTTTGCTTCGTATTAACATTCGATAGTGAATTCGGTTCGGAAAAAGCACTTCTTTTGTGCTCAGTAAAACTATTCGCTTGATAATTTAAGCTGCTCGTCAAAAACTTAATGCATCCTCGTAGAGATCTTTGCTGGCATGGGAAAGGCAAATGTTCACGACCCGACTACGCGAGAAAATTATTCACCGCTACGGCCAGGACTCGAAACACCAACCTCTCGATTAGCTACCGATGCTCTTGACCACTCGGCCACGCCCAGGAAGCCAGCAGACAAAAAAATAGTATAACCTACAAAAATAATGATCTCTCCTATCTTTGTAAACCATTTTCGATTTCATGTGACAAAAACTTACCAGAAATACTCAAGTCACTCTCAGCAGACCGAGAAGAACCACAAAGCAGCAATACTGAAAAAAGCAGTGCACAACTGCAAATTACCAAAACTAAGCTAAACAGTGAAGGGCTAGCACACTGTGATGAATGCCAAGGACTCACAACCAGAGTTTTGAGATAAGAAGGAGACCTAGATCTCCTATCGGAAATAATATCAGTCCTCAGCAAACACGACAAAATTAACTCACCGAAACACGATGCAAATGAGCTAAAAAACATCAGCAAGCTAGACCATAATCATCGCAAGGAAACGGTAGAAGTCAATAGGCACAACATCAAGCGAAACAAAAAGAGAAAAAGAACGAAGTCATTAGAAAAAACCACTGAGCCAGTTGAAATACAAATGACCAGAAAGAAAATAAGCGAAGAGGAAATTATGTCTTGCGTTTCCCCAGGTTCGGGAAATCTGGTGCACATAGAATCCGACTGCACAAAAGTAAATCAGCGATCGACTGTCCCTGAAAAGTCAAAAACAGTAATCGTAAGGTATCTTTAATGCCACGGACGAGCGACAGCAGCATGCTCTTTAGATGTCCATCAAAATACAATGAAGCAGGGCATGGTAGCCAGCAAAGTAATGGCGGAAAAGTGGCCTGCGACTTATCGACAGACCCTGGATGCAACAAACCAAAATTCAGGTTTTCCAGAGGCTATTCGAGCAAACGCGTTGTCAGGAGAACTCACGCTGTTTAAAAGGTCCATAGAGATGTATGCAAGTCAACCAACCGTCTCACCGATGAAGACCAATTTGAACACAGCATTAAAGACTGTAACAAAGGGCATGATTCAACCTTCCATCACTAAAAAGAAAGCAGGGATGCAGAAAACGAGTTTTTCCCTGATAGATCATTTTGTCTGGTAGTTCAGGGAGTCTCAGAGGCTACTGGGGAAACGCCAAAATAAAGGGTAAATCAGGATCTGCTGACATTTCAAAATTTATTGAATGATACGCAAGAAACTGGTGTGACAGTCGAAATCAAAAACAGATCTTTCGATTGGGGCCTCTCGTTACAAATGAAACGCATGAGGTTCGACCAAGACCATTAAAAGTCGTCTTGGGGAGCAAACAGCAGGTAGATCTTTTGCTCTCTCGAAAGTCCCGACTACGAAAGAATCATCGTGGAGTTTTTTTTCAGCCGGATTACTCTCCCATCGATCAGATGAAAAATGAGGACACTGGTAGCAGAATTGAAAAGACGTCAATACGAGGGGGAACAAAACTTAAAAATTGTAGACAACAAAATCGTCAAAACGGTGCGCTTGTTTCTATGGGAACAGCCGGTGAAATTGACGGCAACCACGCCGGTGAAAAGCCCTACCAAATGCCTATAGATTTGAACCCAGACGGGAGACTGGATATATCTTGTGAAATATCCAGCAAAAATCGCCATGTGGAAGAAAAGAACCAAAAATATTCAGAAATCGAGGGAAGAAAACAAGATTTAAATGATGTACACAAATGTGCAAAGTCTATTGAACAAAATGGATGAAATTAAACTGGTCGTGGACCATTTACAACCTGACCTCATAGCTCTAACTGAAACATGGTTAAAATGAACAAATCGCAGACACAGAAGTCAGAATAGATGGTTTTCAGCTTATCCGCATTGATAGAAACGGACGTAGGGGGTGGTGGAATCGTAATGTTCATACGAGAAGGCATTGACTTCATTCAGGATGGGCCCTCGCCAAATGGGATCTCGTCTTGCGAAATACTCTTTGTTGCAAACTGAAAGTCCCAAAACCAACCAGACCTTCATATTGCCGTGCTATATCGATCCCCCAGGACAGCGAACGGACACGGACGAAGCACTCCTCACAGAGGTAAAAGCAAATCTGCCGTAGTAAACACTTATTGATACTTGGAGATTTCCAACGCTCCCGATATCGATTAGGGTGTCAATGTACTGCTCGCGATCGGAAAAATTCATTCGAACAGAAATTTACTTCAGTTGGTAAATGACGAGTTTCTTACCCAACATGTGTCACAATGGAATACGCGGTTCCGAAATGGGCAGCAGATCAAGCTGTTTGGGATCTAGTCATAAGTAGAGATGACAATTGCATCCTTGCATTAAGTTCTTACGTGCCGCTTGGACGAAGTGATCATTGTGTTCTTGCTTTGGGGAGTACAGTCATTTTTCTGTACCCAAACGTCGTGCAGATAGGGAGAGAAATGTATGGAAAGAGGATTATCCCAAAATGAAAGAATTACTAAATGGGATAGACTGGAGCCCTGCACATGTACCTGACCCAAACGCTGCCTGGTTTTTCATTATTAAATTTATTCAGCAGTTGGTAGAGAAATTCTGCCCACTTAAAAGACGATTGTGCGTCTCCCGACCCTAGTGGGTGACATCGGAAATAAAAAGGAATCTCAAGAAGAAAAGAAGACTGTGGAAAACATATGCCAGATATCAACAACCCGAACATTTTTTCGCTTTTAAAAAACAACGAAATCGGTGTCGGAATCTTCTGAGAAAAGAAAGATCAGCCCTTGAATCAGAAATAGTCAATGACATACCAAGAAATTCGAAAAGGTTTTATGCTTACTTTGATAAGGCAAAACGAAATCGCGACTGCATTCCTTGTCATAAAGACAATCAAAGAAACAGGTTAAATGATATATCTGAAAAGACCAGCCTATTTTCCAATTTCTTTATGTCCGTGTATACCGAGGAACCACCTTTTGTAGAGGACCAATACTACAGTACTGCCACATCTACAAACAAAATAAGCACGGTGTCGTTCCTAATGGACACAGTAAGAAAAACTCTGAAACAGCTACAGCCCACTAAATCACCTGGCCCAGATGGTATTTCCGCAAAAGTTCTCAATGAACTCACAGACCAGCTGGCCTCTCCGCTCTCCAAGATATTTGGAAAGTTCGATGGAGGCGGGGGCTCTACTACCGAGTGGAAGATAGCCAATATAACACCCATCTATAAAGGAGGAGAGGACATCACCTAACAGTTTCCGACCAGTCAGCTTCACAAGTATCTGTTGCAAAATGATGGAGAAGATAATCAAAACGGAACTGATGAGGCATCTTGAAGAGAATAACTTGCTAAGTTCATATCAACATGGATTTCGAAGTGGTCGATCCTGCCTCACAAACTTGCTCACATCCATGGAAAGTTGGACAAAATCATTAGAAATGGGTTTGTCAGTCGATGCGGTCTACATTGACTTTAGCAAAGCCTTTGACAGGGTTCCACACAAATGTTTGATCTTTAAGCTCCGTCAAATGCGTGTGTCTGGCAACCTACTAAAATGGTTGGCCGACTTTCTCACAGACAGGCGCCAGCGTGTTTGTATTGGAGATACCAAGTCTCACCTGGAAACCGTTCACATTGGAGTTCCACAGGGCAGCGTTCTGGGTCCCATTTTGTTTCTGATATACGTAAACGACTGCTTGGATTGTCTGACATGCGAGAAGGTAATGTTCGCTGACGATCTGAAGTTATGAAACTCGATTGAAAAACCGGAGGATGCGCAGAAATTACAACAAAACTTAGATCGCTTGCAAACATGGTGTGATGAGTGGCTGCTGAACCTTAATCTTAACAAATGCCAAATAATCCGACTGCAGTCAAGTTCCAGAATGACGATTAGGTTGGAATACCAGTACTTCATCAGTGGTCACCAACTCCAGGAGGTAAATATTCTAAAGGACTTGGGTATATGGATAACACCAACTCTCAAACCATCGTCGCACTGTGCGAATATCGCAAAAAAACTATGTGTATCTTAAGCGCAATCAGGAGGTCCTTCGTTAATTTTGACGGAGAGCTTTTTGGGCGCATGTTTGGAACATTTATCCAGCCGGTGTTGGAATATTGTGTTCAGGTGTGACGCCCTTGGACGAAACATGACTACGCACTGCTGGAGAAATTTCAACGGAGGGCAACGAAACTAGTCAGTGGATTGGAATGCCTGCCCTATGAGGGCCGCCTAGAAAGACTTAAAATTTTTCCTCTGTCTTATAGGCAATACAGAGGGGATATGATCTTAGTCTTCGAACTGGTCAGAGGAGTTGATTGTGCTCTTCAGATGGCCAACTTTTTTGAATTGGCAAACATTACAAGTCTCCGAGGACACCCATACAAACTGAAAAGAAAACACGCCAAACTTGAAGTGCGGGCCAACTTCTTTTCCCAACGGGTGATTGAAGAATGGAAAAAACTGCCAGCTTCGAATGTTCAGGCTGAAAGCGTTGAAATGTTTAAAAAGAAGACTTGATGCATTTTTACTTGATGAACATATATTTAGTCGACAGCAATGATTGATATACTAAAACGACTATCGCAATGTAACATTTGCTTGTTTTGCTAGCGTCTATCTGTAAATAGGGTTTTCAAAGGCTCTGCCTATCTCCCTTATATATACTGAATTATACTGAATTAATAATAATAATAATAATAATAATAGTTGTATTTAATACCGGTTAACAGGCATTGTCAGATGAAATATTCAGTGGGTAGAGGCTGGCAGTGAAAAAAAATCCTGAATATATATCATTATAAGTGTTTTTCCTATCTTTATGTCATTCAGGAGAAAAAACTGCCGCCTCATTTCCTCATTTCTACAGGTACTTACGGTGTAGCCTGCTCTGGACATTTTGGATTATCTGGAGCCATGATTCCTGCCTGAGATCGGAGGATTTCTTAAAGTTTGCCTGCAAAACTCATCTGCGTGGTCATCCTTTCAAGTTCAATAGGGAACGCACGCGATTGAACCTCAGAACTTTTTTTCAGACAACGAGCGGTACGACCTTGGAACTCGTTACCAAGCGAGACGGTTACCACCGACGGCATTTCTGATTTTAAAAGAAGGCTTTATGGCATAATATTTGACAAAAACTGCTCTCACCACATGATGACTTAAAACAAGCCTTTTTAAATCTTTCGGGCACTACTTTTCTATCTCAATGTTTTGCCTTTAACTGTGAAAACGCATTTGAAGTTATGTTATGCTTTGACTTAAACATTTTTAAATGAACACCATTTTATATTGCTGGTACACATGCAATGATAACTTTACAATAATAGGGTCAACAAGGTCAATGACTGTAACCCTTTAAAATATACAAATATACAAATACTTCCTACTCAACTAGATACCAGCTGACGAAGCTTACACTTTTTGGGTCAGGAGTGTAGTGTAGACGAGGGTCGAAACTGCTAAGAACCGAGGTGTACAAAATAAATTAACGCATAGTGGAGAATTGTGTCTAAACTACAAACGAAAAAAGGACGGCAAAAATGTCAGAGGATTGTTAGAATGCAGACTCATGAAAAACGCAGCTTCTAGATAGCGAGTGTTGTTGAGGATTGCAATGAACTCTGAGCTAGATCCAGAAAGCTATACATCAAGGATGAAGAGCAGAGTCAGGAGTTCAATCGAGACGGCGATCAGTAGAATGCAATCGAGAAATGAAGATCAATCTTTGCAATTGACTGCAAGTAATTAAGAGATCAGTACAATCAAGATTGCAGCGGCGACATGCAGCAGCGAAAACAGAAGACGTCCCAACATGCTGGTTGAAGGTGGCTGTTGTGTTTCTATTTAGCACATTAAAACAAGGGATCATAAAGACTCAGGTGAACAAGAAAGATTCAAAGATGTAAATTGTACAAATACCTACAGGAGACTGGAAGCAGGCTTTTGTCTCTTTTTTCAACTAAATAATAGCTTAAATCTTCTCAAGCTTTCTGTCATTAACCCATTAGCCTTCCTTAAAACCTAAGAGATTCTGCACTAATTAAACCTTATCCTGCATCCTCCACCTGTAAGCGCTCTCTATTCTTTTCTTCTTGGAATAGCTTTCTTTGAAATAACTTGCCAATTGAAATAAGGTCGTTAATTAGTCTATCTGTATTCAAGCGAAGACCGCACATTTACATTTATACTGATTCTATTAACCTTTTATTTTCCTCATGTTTTGTGTGTAGCTTTCTCAATAACTCGGAGAAAGGACCATCGGGCATTTAAGCGACCTTCTTGCAACTATTTGTTCTCTACTTCGAGTCGTCCAGAAAGCATGATGTATCCGTATATCACCAGTCATTCAAAAGATGAAGTCATTCGGACGAACACCGTCTAAATGCTGCCATTTTATTGGATACTTACCATCATCAGAATTTCAATTCTGGATCCTTAGATGCTGAGGCCTCAGGTTCACTGTCGCTTTTTTAAATATCTGTACATTTTATCCGCGCAAGTTGTCATAATTTTATTTCGTTGCTAATGTTTTTTTTAAGACAGTGCCTTCCCGGCACTAACCATATATATATATATATATATATATATATATATATATATATATATATATATATATATATATATATATATATATATATATATAGTACTATATATATACATATATATATAGTACTATATATGTAGTACTACTTAATTGTAGAATGGGCATTACGTGGTTATTCCACAGTGGTTGATTGTCTTCGACTCAAATGTTCATTGAAATTTCGGATCTGACCCTAAAAAGTCATGTCCGAATCACCTGACTCCATGTCCTGCACTTAATAATTTCAGAAATCATTTACCCGATTATTCTCTGGAGTCCATATACCAGAAACCGCATAGAGAACGCTGGGGGACCCACTGAGGAGCCGAACCCCTCGTTGCTGTGTCAACAGCGGCAGAAACATCGGCGAAACACGTGTCTGGGCTTTTAGCTAGTATCTATGTCGGAAGTACGGTATAACGTCTTTTCCATATATATATATATATATATATATATATATATATATATATATATATATATATATATATATATATACACCAGTCGAGAAACTGGCACATCTTGGACTATGTTCTTGTCCGGAGGCGAGATCTACAGGACGTGCTTGTGACAAAGGCAATTCCCGGCGCCGACAGATAGACAGATCACTGCCTCGTAATCTCCAAGATGCGGCTTCGTCTGCAACCACGAAAAAGGCCTCAAGGTAAGTGACCACAGGGTAAGTTGAACACTGCTTTGTTGAATATACCTGCTCACCATCTCCATTTCAGCAACGAACTGGCCAACTGACAAGCCAACCTTCCAGTCGCCGACGCGGACATCTCCGTAGATAACCGCTGGTAACAGCTAAGGGACACCATCGAATCCACTGCCCTGGATGTCCTCGACCGCGCACGTCGTCAGCACGAAGACTGGTTCGATGACAACGACGCAGCTATCAATGCTCTGCTCGTCAAGAAGAACCAGTTGCAAAAAGCCTACATCGATCGCCCTACTGCTGCAAACAAGACAGCCTTCTACCGAAGTCGCCACCTTGTACAGCAACGGCTTCGGGAGAAGCAGGATGCCTGGATGACGCGCAAAGCCGAGGAAATCCAAGGATACAAGGACCGAAACGAATGGAAGAACTTCTTCGTCGCCACCAAGGCTGTCTACGGACCTCCCGTCAAAGGCATCGCCCCTCTTCTCAGTGCTGACGGCAGGACGCTGCTCACTGAGAAGATAAAAATCCTGACGCGATGGGCAGAACACTTTCAAAGCGTTTTCAACCAGCCCTTCAACATCTCCGACGCTGCCATTGATCGCCTGCCTGAAGTGGAAATCAACGCCAACCTTGATCTCCCGCCCTTTCTCCGAGAAACCATCATAGCCGTACAGCAACTCTCCAGCGAGAAAGCACTTGGCTCGGACACGATCCCTGCTGAGATTACAAGCATGGTGGACCCCAGCTGATGAATCGACTCACAGTGATCTTCCAGGAGATGTGGCACCAAGGACAAGTCCCTCAGTATTTCAAAGACGCCACAATTTTCCACCCCTACAAGATGAAAGGGAACTGCCAACTCTGCGACATCCAACGAGGAATTTTGCTACTGAACATCGCTGAAAGATATTCGCCCGCATTCTTCTTAATCGCTTTGAACGCTCACCTGGAGCAAGGACTGCTTCCGGAAAGCCATTGCGGCTTCCGACGATACAGAGGAACAATCGACATGATCTTCGCTGCTCGCCAGCTGCAAGAGAAGTGCCAAGAGATGCGGACTCACCTCTACACTAACTTTGTGGATCTGACGAAAGCCTTTGATACGGTGAATCGTGATGGGCTGTGGAAAATTATGCAGAAATTCGGCTGTCCTGAATGATTCACGCATATGGTACGTCAGCTTCACGATGGGATGATGGCGCGCGTTGCTAACAAGGGGACAGTATATGAAGCATTCGCAGTGACCAACGGAGTGAAGCAGGGCTACGTCCTTGCGCCTACCCTCTTTCAGCCTCACGTTATCTGCAATTTGAATGGATTCCGACCGTGACGAACGCCCCGGGATCCGCATCACCTACCGGATGGACGGCCAACTCATCATTCAACGACAGATGCACTTCCGCTCGCGTGTCTCCATAGCCACAATCCACGAACTTCTATTCGCTGACGACTGCGAACTCAATAGAACGACAGAAGAGGACATGCAAATGAGCATGGACCTCTGCGCTGCCGCCTGTGACAACTTCGGACTTCGCATCAACACTAAGAAAAACGGTTGTGATGCATCAACCGACGCCATACACTCTCTACACCGCAGCTCACATCAATGTCAATGGTGCCCAACTTAAATCTGTGGATGCCTTCACGTACCTAGGCAGCAATCTCTCACGCAGCATTTAAGTCGACGATGACATCACCCATCACCTCAACACTAAACTCAAGATGTACAAAGCTGTCATATTGCCGACGCTGCTGTATGGATCGGAGACGTAGACGATCTACCAAAAGCAGGCGCGGAAGCTCAACCACTTCCACCTCAGCTGTCTCCGCAGAATACAAAAGCTGAGTTGGCAGGACAGGATACCGGACACGGAATTGCTAGAACGAACAGGCATTCTCAGCATTTACTCTCAGTTGAAACAACTACAACTGCGCTGGAGCGGTCACCTTGTGCGGATGGACGACGAAAAGCTACCCAAACGACTCTTCTCTGGAAATGTCGCCATGGGTTGTCGTCGACAAGGGGGTCAATTACGACACTACAAAGACACTCTGAAGACCTCCCCGAAGCAATTGCAGATCAACCCAGACTCCTGGGAGGACCTTGTCTGGAATCGATCGGCTTGGAGGAGAACAGTGAAGACAGGGTCAGCAATCTACGAAGCCAACAGGAACACCGATGCTAAGACCAAAAGAGCGGCACGAAAGTCAGCAGCGCCCCGGACCAACATCGCCAATGCCCAGGCCCTTCCAACATGCCCGCGCTGTCACCGCACCTTCCGCGTGCGAATTAGTCCAGACGGACATCTTCGGACGCAATGCATCAACAATCCGACAATTCAAAATTCTACGTCAACTTCTGTCAACCCTCATTCGGACTCCCCCACCTTGACCCCTGGCATCAATTCCATTAGTCCCACCATCATCGAGACCACATCACAATGCTCAGCCGGTGTAATCCCCACCACCACCACTTCCACCATCAGCGATGGGGACTCTCTTCTAAACTGTCCTCATTGCGACCGCACATTCACCTCACGCAT
Organism: Schistocephalus solidus; assembly: GCA_017591395.1. Lineage (NCBI taxonomy): Eukaryota > Metazoa > Platyhelminthes > Cestoda > Diphyllobothriidea > Diphyllobothriidae > Schistocephalus > Schistocephalus solidus. The sequence continues at coordinate 4,521 of WEDG01005819.1, read as the reverse complement.
CGGCCTGGTCGGTCAATTGCGAATCCATCGTACAGAGACTGGTGAACCAGGGCCTGGAGCTTTAACATACAGCAGATATCACCGCCTCCACTGTCCTCACTGTCCTCGTGCATATAATCATCGCATGGGCCTTTTCGGTCATATGCGCATCCATGACAGCGGAATTCATCGCAATGCCGACAATACCGATAACCCATACACACCCTCCGCTCCAGCCATTCTTACCACCACCCCACTTCCATGAATGACACTCCCCTCAGCCTCTTCCAATTTTTCCTGCCCACACTGCAACCGCAAATTCAAACTCACGCTTCGGCTTGATAGGTCTCCTGTGAATCCATCGCACGGAGGCTGGTGAACCAGCGCCTGGGGCTCCGACATACAGTTGACGTGCCCGCCTCCGCTGCCCTCACTGCTCCAGCACATTCACAAAAACCTGTGAAAACCACCGGAGGCTAAGCCTCATCAGCGCACATCATCTACACTAATACATAGACAGCAACCTCACAATCACCATGTACCCTGAGTATATCACGGTTTCGTAAAAACCGTGGCTTGAAAGGCTGCCAATTTGACGCTAACACCAGACCACGCCGTCGGCTCAGTGTATGTGCTGTATGTGTCGAGTGGCTGACCAGTGGACTGGGACTCAGACGGCGATGGCTGCTCCATATCCCCTGAGTTAGTGAATCCTGGTGTGTGCGTTATGGGGGCAAGGTTGTGCTTTGGCGCGCGAAGACGGGTACGCCGATCTGTCAGCCAATGCGCCCACTCGCACATCAGGCAACTGACCGGCTCGGACAGTGGTCTGATTGTGGTTGTGGGGTAAGAGTGAGGTCAACAGCTCAGCGCATTTCCCTCACTTTAAACAATCCGAAGTGGACTAAAAGCCATGACTTGGAAGGTTGCCAACTGACGGGATTACTCGGACCGCGTGGTCAGCCCAATGTGTGTATTGTGTGGAAGTTGCTCTGTCGTGCGGGTTTGGCGTGATATCCAGACAGTGAGGATAGCATACACTGCACCTGTCCTGTCATTCAGTGAGTGCGTATACCTGACCTGGTCAGCCCAATTGCGTGTTTTGTGTGTAGTGGCTAACTGGCGGACTGAGAGTCAGGCTACAATGGCTCCTTCTTAATGTGGCCTTTTTGGCACTCCCACTCTGTGTGATCCGAGCCAGGTGTGGTGGTACGCCCAGGGGCGGCTCCGGCCGCACGAGCCACTTGCGCCCTCTCCCATCTCCAGTCTTCTTGACTCTGTCTTGACACCGGGCTCAGGTGGGGGAGGAGGAGAGAGTGCGGTAGCTGCAGCGCAAGGCTACTATCACTTAAAACTAATTCACGCGCAAGTCACCGTCCTTGCACCACCTGGTGTGTAGCATACGGTGGACCTCGTCGAAATCGACGGTCGACCTGCCGTGTGTGTGTATGTATGTGTGTGTGTGTTTGTGCCCCCTAAACGGGCCACATGGTAGATGCGTTGGACCAACACGGGGGCCACATAAAGTGCATGGCATGCGTTATTCGGGTTGCGCTCCCATAACAAATGCCGAACATAGAGGTGTGGTGGCACGCCTAGGGGCGGCTAGGACTTAGGGTACCCGTCCGCGCCAGCCACCTGCATTCTCTCCCGCCTCCGGTCTTCTTGACTCTGTCTTGACACCGGGCTGAGGTGGGGGAGGATGAGAGAGTGCGGTAGATGCAGCGCAAGTCTACTATCACTTTAAACTAAATCACGCGCAAGTCACCGTCCCTGCACCACCTTTCAATGGAGCATACGGTGGACATCGTCGGACTGCGACGGTCGAACTGTCGTTTGTGGCAAGGGGGGGGGCTGTTGGCGTTGCCAGTCCCACCACCAGTGGGTATGTTCATGTTCGCGCTGATAGTGGGGCGCGTATGCGTACAGGCCTACTGCGCGTGTGACGGTGTTTGTTCCCCTAAACAGGCCACGTGCTAGATGCGTTGGACCAACACGGGGGCGACATCAGGGCACGGCATGCGTTATTCGGGTTGCACTCCGCTAACAAATGCCGAACATGGGAGGTGTGGTGGCACGCCTAGGGGTGGCTAGGACTTAGGGGACCCAGCCGCGCCAGCCACATGCGTCCTTTCCCGCCTCCGGTCTTCTTAACTATGTCTTGACACCGGGCTTAGGTGGGGGAGGAAAAGAGAGTGCGGTAGCTGCAGCGCAAGGCTACTATCACTTAAAACTAATTCACGCGAAAGTCACCGTCCCTGTACTACCCTTCCATGGAGCATACGGTGGACATCCTTAGACTACGATGGTCAAAATATGGTGTGGAAAACAGTTGGCAAAGATTATTGACCATCTTCCTTGCTCTCTCCTTCATTTGTTCCAGATGCGGATAATCCTTTACAAACCGCTGACGTTAGGCCTAGATGGCATTGTCCAAGTGAGATTGAACAAATTCCCTGTAGTTTTTTTTGGAAAAGAGCCTTATCAATCTGCACAAATCCTCGTTTGAGCGCAAATAAGAACTGTGTTGCACGTTTTACTGCAAAATGGTTTGAAAAATGGTTTGAGTGAGGAGTTTATTAGAACATTGAGGTCCTTCTGTTCCTCGACAAATGAGAGCGTCTGCCCATCGATAAGGTATTGGTAGGAATCATCCTCCTCACTGGTCTTGCTGGTATGGAGTCTTAGGACCACACACTTCCCTACGTAAAAATTTAAGAGCCAACGAGCAGGCCTGATGCTAAGACGGGTGAGACTCTCTTGAAGTGCGTACCTTTCGGCATCAGATCTGATGGTCCTCAACAATTCAACATCGTCTGCAAACAAGTTCATCGACATAGTCGTTGCTGTAGACTAAGAAGTGTAACGGCCCAAAGATGGAGCCATGGGTGACACCACTTAGAACCGGAGTAGGTGTTGACTTCGAGGTATCCAAGCACACAAGTTGCAATATTCCTGTATGAAAATCTGCGATCCATGTCAACAGCAACACTCTTATGCCGATTTCAGATAATTTATAGATGGGATGTTCGTGTGGGACACTGTCAAATGCCTTCTTGAAATCACTGTAGATGACGTCAACCCTACCATCTTCACCCAATTCACGAGTCCACTGCTCTGTTGTAGTAAAAACCTGGAAAGCCACGAGTGAGTCTCTCTGAAGCTATGCTAGATCTCTGAGAGTAATCGGTTTTCCTTCAGGAACTTCATGATCGCCTTCTTAATTATTACTTTCATTAGTTTACAGCAAACGGAAGATAGGATGACAGGCCGATAATTGTTGACATTAGATCGAGCGCCACTCATGTATATAGGGTTTATATTTGCTGCCTTCCATTCAGATAGCAGTTTCCCTGATTCAAATGATGAATTGAATATATGCGCTAGTGGTTTAGAGAGTTCACCGGCCAGTTCCTTCAAGAACTTTGTCGGTAAATCGTCCAAACCAGATGACTTTGCTTCTTAAAGATTTTGCAGTTCTCGTTCTACGAGTGGTTCCGGAAAGATTAAACATTGAAGCACTGAACTGGCATGTATAATAGCACTGTTGACATGGCCAAGCTGGAACTCAGTTTCTTTAGTGAATACCCAGGCAAAGAATCGACCCAAGGGCTCGGCTTTCTCACCATTTTCAACAACTTCAACACCATTCCATCCATAAGTACTGCAACTGGGTCCTTGTTTGATTATTGATATCATGGAATAAAATTTTAGGCGTAATTTCAGCCTGCTGGATAATTCTTGATTCATAGTTCTTCCCTGCCGGACGGATCATTTTTTGAAGGCATTTCATTGGCAGCGAAATTTCTCGAGATTTTCTGCTGATCTTCTTTCCCTGAATAGCTTCCACTTTTTATTTTTCTTCTTTAACTGTATGTTAAGTTCTTTTGTTAACCAAGCAGGGTGACTTGTCTTTTTTGTACCTTCACTGGACAATAGCCGTCAATCAGATCGAATGTAATCGTCTTAAACGATTGCCAGTCACCCTCCGGATTATCTTTGAGCAAACAATCCTATTGCTTGGACATCAATTCCTTCTTTATTGCGTTAAATCGGCCTTCCATATATTTTGCTTGCCTTTTATTCTCTTCTAGTGTTACGAATAAAGTGAGTAATCACACAGCAGCGTTCTATGATCACTCTTGCCTAGGGGTGCAATTGAATACCGTCTTACGTGAGCTCTCGTGCACAACATGTTAAGATCTCCAATGTTATCTCAAACCCCGAACGTGTGAGGAATGGAGTGCTTGGCCAGCTCTTATCTTGTCTTTTTTCAATTATGTACTAGGTTTATTTCAGAATGGTAGGCTCTTTATCTATGCCAACGATTTAAACGTTGCCTATCGATACAAGCTGGCAGATCGCGACACCCTGCTTGATCTATTAAAAAATGATCTTGAGGCCTTTGGCCAGTGGTGCTGCACGTGGCGCCTTTCGCTTTCTTGACACAAATGTTCCTTTGCGGTTGTTGGCGACGACTATCAGCCTCAACTAATCATATATGCCCACGATCTAAATTTGCCTAGCGTGGCATAGGATCTG
>WEDG01005818.1:0-39815 GCA_017591395.1 Schistocephalus solidus | reverse complement strand
GCACATGTGACCAAACTAGGCCCATGCGATGAGTGAATGCGCGAGGACAGTGAGGGCAGTGGAGGCGACGATCTCTGCTGTGTGATGGTGCTCCAAACACTGGGTCACCGGTGTGAGTGGACTCACCCGAGCAGCCTGGAGAGTATGGCGAGGTGGATGGGGACGGGGGGTATTGTTGTTTGTTTGAGTTTTACCACCGCGTAGTTTGCGATCTGCGAGCCGCGGCCGGCTGCAGAGGACGTGAGACCCAGCATTTTTTAGGGGACATTTTCTAGCCCCTTCCTCCGCGGGGAGGCAAGCAATGCTATCCCTAAATAGGGCTTCTCGGACATCCCAGACGGCTGCCGAACTCCACTATGGGTCACGGATTTGTTTTAGTAGGAGAACGACCCCAGTTAGTCTGGGCCGCCAACGGGGTTGCTGTCGCCCCCACCGTAGGACTTTTTGAGAGGGGGGGAGGTGGGAAGTTCGGGAGTCAGACATACCGAGTGTGGAGGCACACACAACACCGCAGACCCTCACCTGGTTTAGCCCGCCGGTCGTGACGGTTGCCCGGGGTGTGGCCGCTGGGAAGAACCCAACTTCGAGGAGCCACAGGTGAGAGTTGGGTACCAGTTAGAGGCGGCCACAGGAGCATTCACCACCTGTACGAGACAAATGGAGCGACCAAATGCAAGCTGTGTGGTGCTGCCCCTAACTAGTACCCCTACACCCCAAGTTTGACCAGTACAGTCATAAATACCACCACGACATCCGAACCTAACTCATTTCCTGAAACATATTCCCATACACAATTTTCAGCGTCATATAACATACCACTTCCTATTTATGAGTAACATTGTTTTATAATTGTTTGTCCGATGCCCTGCAATGTGTCGGGGAGATAACCCTTTGTCCAACGTCCATTATATGTCAGCCTTTTTTAATTTGCAGTGTTATTGACATCAATAGGGAGCTCAAAGGCTTCGCCTATATTTTCCTTTATAAAACTGAACTGAGCCTTCTTCATATGCGGCTTTGAATAAGAATTTGAGACCGTTTTGGAGTCCCTTAATCCAAAGTGGTCTCAGATTATATTTATTTTACGTTTCTAAATATGAACCTCCGAGGCCCTCACACAGAGATCAGACAGACAGAGATCTAGAGAAGCGTCTCTGAAGTCCTTCTAGTTACCTGCTGTCACAAGACATTATGCCAAACATATTGAGCAGTAATCTAGGAAAGTGAAAACGTACATTTTATAAAGTTGTATTTTAGGTGCAGTTAATGTGTGATTTTACATATGAGATGATAAAGAATCCCAGCTATAAAGTCCTTCAGGAACTGGAAGGGTTGGATGTACATAACGGAAGAACGTATGATGTATAATGTGGTGATTAAGTCAAACATAATCAGCAACAAGTTTTACGTAAACTCCAGGCCGGAAACCAGGCTAGGACCCCTACGAAACAACTGACCCGAAAGTACGTATATTTTCCGGGAATTGAAGAAGTGAAGTCTTTCGTTTGAAGCTGCAGTTCAAGTGGACGTGGATTCACCAAAAGTTGCGAAAATGAGAGTTCCGGGATGATGATCTCAGAAATTGAAATCCTTCATCGAAAGAGGCTTGCTTTCTTGCTGATGCTTCGGAGTCAAAGTGTTGACTGAATGGCTGACCTTCAAGTCACACAAACAGCCATCCAAGGGCCGATACAGCGAAGGAGAAAAAAGACGCCTAAACCAAGCCGTTAAACAAGTTCCCAGCAGCAAGACTTCAGATAGTGTTCTCAACCAACCATCTTTTCCGAGGCGAACGTAAGGATAGATTGCCGGCTCAGACCACCTCCATGTGCATTTACTCATTTACTTGCTCCTGTGGAGCAGGTTATATTGGTCACACAAGTCAGTGCCTGTCCAAAAGAATAAGAGTACACCTCCCAGCATGGCTGAGAAAAGGGGAAGTCAAGAGTATAAACAGCGACATCCTTGCACTTATTGTTGACTCCGGGCATAGTGTGGGACGCAGCGAAGCTTTCCGTGTAATTAATAAGGTCCCACCAAACAACTGGGTCAGCGTCTAATAGCAGCAGCAGAAGCGACTGTCGTAAGGTGGAAGAAGCCGTTCTCGTGCGCACAAAAGAACTTCGTACAAGCTCCGCGCTTAGCTTGGCCAACGGCCGATTAAGTGCATGCATTCCCCCGCGCCATCTCTGTCCTCCCCTTCCCCTAGAACGGCTATAGCAAACGCTCACTGCCGCCTAACACAATTTTTCTTATCGTACTTCTCTATGCACACGTCTCACATAACACACAAAAACGGACGAACATTATCGATTTCATTTTTTAAATTTCTACTACACTCCAACGTTTCCCTATAGCTGTACGGGTCTGAATAGAAGTTATCTAAAGCAACACTTATTCTCGCAAAATCATTTTTGAATCGTTTAATGAGAATTTTCACAACTTTAAAAATCGATTTGACCAAGGCCGGTCAGTTCGGCCATCGATTCAAAAAGTTCGAAACGTCAGCAAGAACGCAAATCTGTCCTGGCGAGCGATTTCAATTTCTGAGTCGCACCCCTGCCGTGGCAGGAGATGACGAGAACGTGGAGTAGAGTCCATACGGACTTCGCTGAACCATTCTTCAATTGAATTTTCTAGTATTCGTCGATGCACGGTCAAAGATCAAGTTCGGTATATATAGGGTAATACGCATTGCCTTTGAAGACTATTTTTAAAACGGTACAGTATTCAACTGCAAATAAATGCGGTACTATAAAGTAGGGAGTAACTTATGTACTTTGAAACAATTTTTTGTGAAAGTGGGAATTAAAGAATGGGTCTCCTGAAGGATAAAATATGACGTGAAATAATAGATTTTATATTTATCCGTAGGGACGGGCAAAGCCTTGGTTCGGTGTAACAGCACTTCCATGACCGATCGAGTGGTAACTTTCAAGTACATAAACATCTATTTTATGCTTAAATGCTTCTCTCCTGCCCGCTATTATAACGTCCTCAGGAAGTCTGTTCCAGAAACTGACAACTCGCTGCAAAAATGAGTATGAAAATCGACGTGCGATGAGTCTCCTTGAAGTTTGAGGGAGTTCCCACGCAGATTTGTTTTTCTGGTCAGTTCAAAGAAATCATGAAATTATAAGACACAGTCCCGGTTCCTCACGATCTGGGAGGTCATTATGAAATCTCCTCGGCTCCACCGGTACTCACGAGAAATAGATTCAATGCACTAAGCCTGTATTCATACGATAAAGTAATTAGGCTTTTCATAATTTTTGTCATCTTTCTCTGAAGCCTATATATCAACTCGCAATCTTTTGGGCCAGGAGCGCCATACCTGGATTCCATATTCCAGTTGCGAACGGATAAAGTCTCCGTATACTTTAATGACGGACAGAAACACAGTTGTCTTTTTGGACGCCTTACGACAATAAGAGGAGGGCTGCAGGATGACAAAATTGTAAGTTCAGTTACATTTGACAGGCATCTTTCGCTAAGAAAGTATTGAGGAGCACCTTGGTTGGCCTTCCTCTTCGGTTTGCTCTGCATCACAACACAATTCTCAAGGTTAGACCTCAGCGGCCACCTATCGGACCATTCATTTAAGCGGTTAAGACCTTCTTGCAGGGTTTGTTCATCGTTCTTGCATCCGATCGCTCGTCATACCTTGACGTCATCTGTAAAGATGACTCAATTACAGGCCAGTCTATTCATGCAATAACTGACTTAAGCTAAAAACAGAAATGGCCCGAGGAGAGAACCCTGAGGTATTTCACTCAAAACTGGCACTGGTATTGATATCACGTTGCCGATGCACAGACTGCGATTAGTTGATTATGAAGTCTCCTATCCAACTTAGCAAGTTCCCCCATATCGCAGACTCCCGAACCTTGAACAGAAGCCGGTGGTCAATGCAAACTACATTGATCCTTATGCCGTCATATAACGATCGGGACCACTGCTGCATTAAATAGAGCATACCAGTTAAGCATGAGTGTTTTTTTCGAAAGCTATTTTGCACGTTGTTAAAGAAATCGTTTTTTTCGAGGAAATTCATAGTTTCTCTTTTTATCATCCTTGCCATACCCTTGCAAGAAATGCATAATGGGATCACTGGTCAATAGTGGCGTGAAGTCACTGCAGCTACAGCTGATATCACAGTCAAGAAGACGGACGAAGTTATATCTATATGTCATCCGCACAGAGATTGTGACGGATAACGACACCGAGTTTACGTCATCATTGTTCCCATAATTATGCCAGAAATGGGAAATCCGACAGGTGAAGTCATCACTATCTCATCCCCAATCGAACGGCCAAAGTGTTTTAACACCTTCGAGAGAGCTGTAAGAAAGACGTGGATTGCGGGGGTTAAAATGAACGGCCTCAACACGATCATTCTGGCCTACAGAACAACCCCGAAAACTGGTCTTGGCGGCCCAACACCAGCCGACCGTTTTTTGGGCAGACAACCTGATGTAAGAATGCAGTACCTAAAACCCGAGGTTCAAGTTTCCCAGTAGCCAAACGATTAGTTTCGGGAGGGTGCAAAGGTGTTTTCCCAAAATTACAAACTCCGCGAGAAACCGTAGGTAGAGGAAGTCGAGAGCGTTGTCTCCGAAGTGGAAATAGCACGGGGAGAATTAAACGACGTGCAAACCAACTTAAACGGAAGTTCAACACGGATGGCCAAATAGCCCTGAAACTGCTATGCGACATCTTTGAGGTCCCAACCTCCAAAAGCAGACACAAAGCCAACACGATATCCCGTCCGCAAGAGCCATAGAAAAAAAAACCTCCAAAAAACGGACCATGAACCCGAGGAGGAAGAGATAAGAGGTTAACTTTTCAAAAGCGGCATGGTACCGCGCGGCCTTTGGCGAAACGATGACGCAACCGTGCACGTCGACTCTGACGGCCTATTAGCGTGTGCTGCAGTATCGAGCACGCGTGATGCTTAGCGCACTTATATTTCCCTCCCAAAACCAAAACTAAGGAATCGCAAAACTGGGTGCGTACACTCCCACGATTTGGACGTGATGGAAATTTCTGTAGCGGAAAAGCGGGTTTCATGTCCTGGACAACATACCATAAAGGTGGTATCATGGAAACTATCACATGCAAAAGACTGCCACAAGGCGATTCTACTAACAGACCGGGGCAAATTCTGCAATCGCTTAGTCAGACGAGGGTGTTCGCAGCTGCAGTCAAAATCTCTGAAACGCAGCCAATTGAAAAGACACGTGATAATGAAAGGCTCCTATTTACCTCTGACTGAACGGATGCGAAAAAGGACGGTTTAAATGAGCAGATATATCAAGTAAAAAAAACGGAGATCGCTTGCAGATCTACGAGCACATGACCGTTTGTTGGAGGGGGTGGTGGGAGGGCAAGGCAAAAGTACACCAGAAGTCGGAATCTGCAACGCGACGGCAACATCGAGGCAGCAGTCTGCAGCGGCTGGGACAACAGGCACAAAAGTAAGTTGCAGTTGAAGGTGTGGGAAAGGGGCATTTGAGGACGAAATTAATCAGAACGAGCCACTTTTCGGGGTCTGACAGTGCCTCCAGCAGCAAAGAAAGCCCAGGCAAGAAAGCCGAAGAAGGAGATGACAAGGAGTGCACATAGCAGCTCCGGAGCCGGTGAGGCAAGGTCGTTGACTAAGGACTAAAATAGGGTTTACAGAATGAAACAAAACGGCAGCGTTAAAGCAAGTAAAAATACAAACAGTGGAATTGCAATGGACGATGTTAAATTCTAAAGAAGATGCGATCGCTGGTATAGAAAGTTAATTGGCCTCCAAGGTTTGGATTCTCCCTCGAAGCGGTCTCAGAGATGGTCACAGATAAGGGTACTGGAGGGGCAAGGAGTGCATTATTCAAAGAGCAGCTGATTCGGACATCATGTCTCAATTTGGTGTGGCAAGATGCGTTGCAGCTGAAGGCAGGGTTGAATAACAATATCCTCGACGAGTACTGGCCACCCACGCAACGTTGTCAACCAGTGCCTGCGCAAACGGGATGACAGAACAAATAGGACAGGCCCAAAGTTTTGGCGAGCTCTCTCGTACGTGAAGAACGTCTCCGAAGCCGACATTCGCCTTTCACTCCACTTGGATTTTGGAGTTGCATTTGCTATGGAACCTCAACCAAAATAATCCCTGCCACACCCTGATCTGGCCTCTATATTGGTCCAGCGCATCTACCATGGCGCTCGTTTAGGGAGCAATATAATCACCCACCGGTCTCGACTTTTGCATATCAAACTAAAAGAAGGGTTACGAGCCAGTTAAACAGTGTATAACGTTTCAGCAGGCTACTGATGCTGCAACTACCACCAATAAATTAGCTCTGACGTGCACTAACAATGCGGTGCCAGGATGGCGTTCCTCCGAAAATAAAGAAAGTAGGCGAGAAAATGCCAGGGGTCTTAGTGTAGGGTTTGTTGTTAGCCAAATTTGAAGAGCATTCTTGCTCTTCCGCCGTTCTGTCCACTTTTCGCGGCATGACAGTGAGGTCTGGTAATCGTGTTCGCTCGACTGCGCTGGCTATGCAATCGTTCGGGAACACCTTCGGCGCCGCGCCGCCACCACCACAACAACAGGACTAGCACCGTAATCACCACACTGAGCATCATTCCCTCTGTGCCCTGAACGCACGCCCCGGTTGTCGATGCTCCTAATAAGACATTTTCATGTGCACGGCCAGAAAACCAAAACTATCCATAGCCCAAATCCCGCCGTTACATCTCACAAATTTGCGACCTCAGTATCTAGGCTTTAGTCACACCGGTTCGCCCCACCTCTGCGGCGGTTGTGGCCACAGGGTGGGTTACAGCGGAGGGTCATCGACTATGAAACCTAGATCCAGGCACTCTGCCCAGCACAAAAACGACCCCACGTCCTTCCTAGTTGCTCGACATTCGCATGAACTCCAACATCTCGCTGTTTGATTCCTGCGCAACAGCAAAAAAGACAGCATAACATTACATAGTTCCCATTTGTCCCCGCCCACCTACCCACACCCCCCCCCCCCTTAACTGTCAAAATACATGTTGGTTAAGATTAGGCGATGTCGCATCGAACGCCTTGGCAAACAACCGGAGACATTATTTTAACTGCAGTTGAGTCCAGATGCCCAACCAGCCTACTGTTGCGCATGAAATCCACCAATTCTCATAACTATACTGACTGACCAAACGCGGTTCCCTAAACAATCAATCCAGAATCCACCAGATGCCTAACAGGTTCACATATCTAATAGGTTTTTCCGCAGATTTGAATTATTCATTCGGGTCAATGGTGAAAAACTCGGCAGTCTGAGCGGAGAACTCGATTCAAATGTGATAAAACTCACGACTCCCGTTCGGAACCTCGTAGTTCAGATGGTCAGAGCGTTGGCTGCATTCACGCCTTGTCATTGCTCCCACGGGTTCGCATCCCACCGAGTAGTTCAAAATTAAGACAAATGAATTATTAAAATCTACCAAAAACACCTATTAAAGGTCAAGTTGTTGGAGTGTCCATTTCTGGTCAGTGACACCAAACGCAAGACGGTGAGCTCAAGGTTCAACTTGGGTTCAAACCCTATAGTCGAAAGATAGCAGAGGAACGGGTGAAAGGGTTCAAAGGAGGGCAACAAAAGTCGTGAACGGTCTAAAGTCTTTATCATAAAAATTCAGACTTGACGCTCTTTACCTTTTTCCCTCTTGAGTACAGGCAGATTCGAGGCGATCTCATGCAGACATACCGGCTTGTAAGGAATCAGGACTGTGCTCTACACTTCGAAGACTTTTTTCAGTTGCCACAACAAATAACCTGCGTGGGAATTCTCTGAAACTTCAAGGAACCTTATCCCACCTCGATGTTCGTCGCCACTCATTTTCGTAGCAAATTGTCGGTACCTGGGACGGACTCAAAGACGACGTCTTACGGGCGGACACGACAGATACATACAAACATAAACTGGATTTATATTCGCTTAACAACTACCGTTCATTCTACAGGAAGGCACTGCAACATCATAGCAATGTTGTGCATATACGTGTAGATAATGGTGGTTAACTGCGCCTAGATCCCACTGTTAGAAAACATTTGTTTCTTTCTATGCATATATGTTACTCACTAATCTATAGTAACATATGTATTTTAACTGCAATATCTTCTATGAGCCTTATCCAACCTGGATGTTCGTCACCCTTCGTTTTCACAGAGAGTTTACAGGGCCTGGATCGAACTGCCAGAGGACGTCATACGGGCGGACACGACTGCCACACTCGAACATGAACTGTATTTGTATTCGCTTGGCAATTATCGTTCCTTCTTACAGGAAGGAACTGCTACATCATACAAAAGCTTTGCACATACATACAGGTAACGGTGATATCTAGTATTTGACATAGGTAATCATCGAAACTGTGCCCAGACTCGACTGTTAAAAACAATTTCCTTCTACTTGAACATGTTAATCACTACTTTGCAATGACGTGCATTTCGACTGCAATTTTGTAGTTAATTTTTTTTGATTAATAGGGTCTTCAAAGGCAATGCCTATTACACTTAAATATACTGAACTATAGTGCAAAATGTGCGTAAAATATTGAAAAGAAAACGGCACTAGCACACATCGTCCTAGAAAACGAAGTAAGAAAAGTTCCGTTCAGTGATGACCAGGGTAAGTCAGCATATACTGCCGGGCAAAAGTATTGCTCCGAAGTACATACTCCACTTCTAAGTAAAAGTAAGAAGTGTGGCCGACGCTCTGCAACAAATATCCGGGAAATAGGAAAAGAGTAATCTTTGGCTCAAAACCACGTCTAAGACGGCATGGCGCAAAGGGTTTCTGTAGGTGCGGCCTTGACAGTCTTACCGAGAGCTCATTGGCTATTCCGTTTCCGAACCAATTACCCGAGCGTGCAGCATTTGCTTAGCGAGTTCTAAAGGTTTTCTATTGGCTACTTTTTGCACTGCGCGCGGTTTAATTCAGTTATTTCATTCATTAAAACGGACATATGACCTAAATACGGTCATCTAGCTTGCTACATTAATTAAACCATACTATCCGTTCCTTTAAAAGGCCCATCCGTAAAACTCATTTTACCGCCATTGCCGAAGTAGGGGTGGTCTGGCGACAAAGTGCTAGAGGGCGGGGTGTACATACGATCAAACGATTTTTACAGAGAATGAATTTTAGTAACTTTCTTGGGTCGAGCCCGAAGAATAAAACTACTACCAACGCTCGAAGTCGCCTGCACAAGCAAGAACTCTTAAACTGGAGCTTTCTTCCGCTGTAATAGAAGCCAAAAGTGATGACATTACATTTCTCCGTATAGCAGAAAGTGTAGAGTTCATACAGTAAAAACACCATTCACAAAACTATTACCAACCAATTTGAATTTGATTCAGAAGATAGATAAACCCGAAATGACAATGTAAGCCTCCCTGTCTTTGTCCATGGCGTTGGCCAATAAGTACTCCATCTAAGCAATTTCAAGTTAACGAGCCTCGGCGGGGGGTGAAATAGCAGATGCATTTTTACTTCTCCAGAAGATGCTTAAGCAACCCGAAACAGTCCTTTAAGAGCAGCCGCAAAAACCCATTCAGATATTTGCCTGAGACGTACCACAGTGGACAGACCAAGATGGGCCGCTATGATAATGACAATTTGGAGATACTTGCGGAGACGGTAGGCGCGGAAGAGGAGAACAGACCAGGCAATCTGAGACAACGACATGAAACACGAGTCCAGGGCTGCAGGGATGCGAGAAAAGAAGCGAAAGTTTTGATTGAGTCGTTAAAAAGAAACTGGAGCAAAAATCTAGCCAGGCTAAAAAGAGAAGGCTATATTTTGAAAGTTTCTTTCAAACTTTTCAGCAGAACGATGGAACGGTCGGCTGATCAATGCACCAGAGAAACTTCTGCGAAGTAAATCTCGCACAGGTAACAAGATAATTCGACAAAACTAGATTATAAAATAGCTATCACTGTAGATCAGCACATGCCAGCGGACTTAAGCATGACTGGGATACTTTCAAGCACATTTCACAACGGCTCCGGAAAGAAGGTAATTTATGGCCACTTTTATGCTAGGGTTCTTTTAGAATGCATTTGATAGCACTGATAGTGCGTGCGCTTTAGAAAGTATAGTGTACCTTCGTTAAATGATTTGTGATATATGAAGTTTCCCTAGTTTACCTTCTTGACAATGAAAAACGCCAGTTATTAAGTTTCCATTCGTTGCTTGTATTTACCTTACTGTGAGGGCAAAATAAAATAGGAACCAATGAATTAATATAGGTGTATTATTAGGATGTCATACTACAAATGCGTTCATGGGACAAAGAACCGTTGGACGATGCTATACGCTGACTAAAAAGGGCCTGCATAAGCAGTGTGAATTAAATCCGTTGTTTTTTTCCATACCCTTATAAACCCAAACATATTCTATAGAAAGGATATACAAAAAATATCCTCTCTTGCATACATTTTTTAGTGTATTATGCCTTCTTAAAAGGTTCCACTCGAAGAACCAGAATTTTTCGGTTTAAAAATTTTGTAATCATGAGATTTTTTAAATGGTAAAATATATGCCGAAGCACACGTTTATTAGTGCTCCTTATGAAGTGTACAACGAAGTTCATAACCACTGTAAAATTTTATGAGCTATGTACACGGAAGATTCCTAGAAGCATAGATGAGTTACGATTTTCCTCAAACAGAAGGTGTACAGCTTTGAGTTTGGAGAGCGGCAGGTGAGGTGCAAATTAAGTTTTTTTCAAAATGGAAACACGGTTTTTTTCTACTAGAAGCTTTGAAAAAGACTTAATTTACCGCAAAATGAGCATTGAAAAGGATATATTTGTGCATGTTTACTAAAAAATACTCTTGCATTTATAAGGGCGGCGTAAATAAATGGACATGATTTATATGCAATAAAAGTGAAAATGCAATTCCCATCTCGCATCTTAAAAAAAGGTGGGGGTGAGGTCGGACGTGTCGAGCAGTATTTTCGCTGTGCGCACCTGACACTCCAGTCTCTACAAGTGGGTAGACCAAATTATTACCTCAAAACGTTAAACACTTTGAATAAATATCTTCCAGTGAAAGGTTCTTCTTCTTTGGATAATTCATACTACTAATGCAGACCTTTTAACGAGTGTTGTTTTTGAAGGCGACCGGAAAGAATTGCATTCAAAAGCCGGCATTTTGGCGTGCCTGCAATATATTGAGATTATGCTGGATGATAGTCCACATTATTACACCCCCCCCTACGCGATCCTTTTCAACCGAAAACCCATTTCGGAATTTCGGTTGATGTTTCATGAGATAGACCACTCGTTGCAAAATCATGTCTTCAAAGTGAAAAGAAATCCTGCTTTTCGCAGTAACCTTCGTAGAAAAAAAAGGCCTCAACTTACGGAAAGACTTCGTAAAAACACTAGCCCAGTTCGTAGTTCAAAGTATACTAAAAATGATAACCTCTAGTTAGAAGCCTCCTGAGGCTAGGCAGAACACACAATTTTCCTGACATACCAGCCAATAGGAAGAAGGCACCCGGACGGGAACCCTGCATCGGAGTGCCCGGTCCAGTGAGCTGACTAAAGAGGAAAATGTACTCTGTGACACAACCCATCAAGGCAAAACCAAGACCAGCGGTGTATGCGATCAGATTGTGGTTCAAAAAGGCCTTCTTCGACGCTACCAGAGGTATATCAGAGTCGACGTCGGCCTGAGAATTGGCTGCATACGTGGTGACCGAGGTGTCTGGCTCTCGCTCAGCCTCTGTAACCGAGATTTTGGACCGCAAGCCTGATTCTACTTTCCTAGTAAAGAACAGGAAAAGAGGCAAAGTTCGTAAGGATATTCAGAATCAGTGGCTAAACTTCAGTAAATACGAAGCAGAGAATGTGAGTCTAGAACAAAACGACATAAAAGATGAACTGACATTCTGAAAGTCCTTTGTTGGTATTCCCTACTCACTTCTGCTCGAATCAATGGCACCTGACAACAGCCAGGCAATTCGCTGATTGAGATTTCGAAGATAATATCTACCTTAATGATTTCGATCTAATGGCAGAAAAGCCACACGCGCAACGCGCTGGATTAGTCTTGCCCCTTTATCGACAGTCGGCTAATCATGATACCGTGATTTCTGTCCTCTCCTGCTTTTTTGCCCGATAGATGGCCAATGGCTACGGAATACTTATATAGACCCCATAAGCAGAACAAGGGAATAGGAAGTTCCCGTTCAAGTAATGAAGGTGGCCCCGTGCATAATTTCAGGTAAATATTCCCGTGCCCTAACCCTTAGACTGGTCCTAACATAAACCTAAACCGTAGCTTTCAACCTAACCCCATCCATACACTATAACCTAACCCTACAGTAACACGATAATCGAAACCTTAGCCCTAAATATAACCCTGGCCCTTACCTCAAAGCTGACCTTGAACCTAACCGTAATCTGGCGCAAAGGCACCTGTACTGCGGGTGGTTCCTGTTCTCATCTTCTCTTTAAGAGGGCTGTATAAGTAATCCTTACCGGTCAAGTAAGTGCAAGGCCAATATGCAGTATCTTGTTAAATTAATCTGACAGATTAGCTGATCTACAGTGTATTGGTGCTAATCCTCTTTACGACTCAAGTTTCCTTCTCTTTTCTCTGATCCATAGGGTTTAGACGATTCTCCCTAAAGCTCTCTCAGACCACATAAAGTCGATTCGCACGCGGTGGATTGGATAGCGAGCTGCCAGTTCACTAAAGCTAGAAGCCTGCATCAGGCGCATCTTGAGGCGCACAATTTGGTTCTCTGCTTGCTATTGGTTGGCAGTTTTTAAGTTCCCAGTCCAACCACTTACCGCTCAGAGTTTGTTGATTGTTTTTGGTAGGCATTTAAAATCGGCAGAAACAGGACGTATGAGCGTTTGGCTGCCATATTCAACGAAAACTGTTACAACCTACGACGGCATCGGTGGATGAATCGTAATGTAGAGGAGCATGCACAACATCTACCTCAATTTTGCATCATATACTCGTTGTGCTCCAATTGCAACAATAGGCCAAAACGATTATGATTTAATTTTGGCATCTGGGTAAGCCAGCACAGGGCTCCCGGCTACGCATACCACGCACATTCCGGTCATCATCACAAACAAGCTAGACATCAATAACTCAGATAGGGGATACCGCAATGAGTTAGTGAAGCCTGGTCCTCAGTCCGGAGACCAAATCTATCTAGTCAGTTAGCAGTCCTCAAAGTTCAGACTGCTAGCGCATAAACTACAGTACAGTGAAGGAACGTGACATACGATTAGTCACCTTCGCTTCACTTCAACCATCTAACACTACCACCACCGGGTAGGGACGAAAGCAGACGGACGGATTGACATGGCATATGGCGGCCCTAGCGTCTGTCACTGTCGGTTTTAGGTTCAAAGCAGGAGCACCAGCTACTGCGGCGATCAAATGAACAAGTAAAAACTTACTGTATGAGGAAGAAGTAGAGAAATCGCACAATTTCCTGAAAGAGAACAGTGAAGACGAGACCGAATGCAAGCTGCTCGCGAAGGGGCACGACGGCGAACCAGAGCAGGGAGGAGATCAGAAGGCCAACAAGCCAGAAGAAGGCACTAGAAGAGGTGAGATAAAATAGGAAGGAAGGGCTACTACAGTTACTATAGCGAAGGCAGCTGAAAGTCGTTCCAAAATCTAAAATTCTACTGGGTCAGATCTCCTTTTACACCAGAGCAAAGGTAAGTTAGTGTGTGCAGATACAAACTCCCGGGTCAGACGATACTACCACTTTCCACAAACTTTTAAACATTTGAAGTGACGCAACGCAGTCCTTCGGTGGGACGGCAACTTCACAGCTAGCCGCATATGTGCATTGGAATCCGTTTAAATGTACACCCCATTTTCTGAACAGTATTCATTTTACCCCAACTCAAATCGTTTGATGACCTGAAAAGGCTCATTAAACAACATCATCAGCAGGCAATAGCCTGATAGCGTCAGGTACACTGTAAACTGTCAGTTGCAGAGCTATTCACAAGATAACATACTTGATTGGCTGAGTGGATGGCAGGGTTGGAGGGTGTGGGACACCGCCGAACCGCAACTAAATGTCACGCAAGGTTTTCAGATCATCTTTTTGATTTACTGAAGACCAAAATGTACGTCTTCCCCGACTATCTATCTCAAAAACTATTATCAGAACTCGGCTGAGCAATTCACCACATGATGTAGAGTAGAAAAGTGAGAACCTCGATCATAAGGTCAGTTTGGTAGATCGCATTACTCGCAGACCCGTCCGAAATGGACAATTTATTCAGTAAGTGACCATGTTAAAGTTGATCTATAGCGACTTGGGAACCCTTATGGAGTCTAAGCCGTATTTGCGCTCAGAGCACTACAATCATTAGGCCCAGTTCCGTTTCAGAGGAGAAGGGGAATGACACCAGTGGAAGTCAGGTATTCGGTACAGAAACTCGATGGGAGTCAGTGGCCCCGACGCGCGGAAAGCTCTGTGCCTGCGCACGTGTCTGCCCACTGACGTGGACCCGAGAGGCTGTGTGCTCGATCAGCTGACGGGATAATAGCAGTTGGCGGCCCTTGTGATTGGCTGCCCCAGAGGCTGTATGCGTGCGGTCCGGACGCTCGAGAACTGTGAACATGTGACCCCTTGTGCGGCGTTTGCGCCGGAATTGGAAGGCGCTACACCCTTCACAAATGGAAACCACATGACTCTGCTGTATTCGGCGCGTTTTACAGAGCTTACAGCCAGATAATCGCGCGCTGTACAGTAAAAGAGTGTTCATCCATTTTCAACCCCCCCCCTCCCCCTAGAGGCTTGTGATCTATAATCATGCGACTGGCTTTGAATTTCACCCTCAAGCGATCGAGAAGAGGTCAATTTGTATGCGTCAAGGCACATGCCAGCTTGCTGCCCTCACGCAACCTCTTGCGTTCACCACACGGTAGTTCAACCGTCATGAACGATGAGGTTCACCACAGCCCCACGACGTGAGCACGGCGGTAGTAATTTGCGTAATAATTTAGCGAAGCAGTTTGGCGCTGCATCTGTCCCTGGTACCCACCATGTCCCAATAATCCAGCAACCTATGCACGCGAATCCAAATGATCTACTCTCTGCTCCAAATGTACGACGGTTCACTTAACTAGAACGTCATATTCTGGAGAAGCTATTGTAGTCCTAAAAAGGAGTGTTATTGCGTCAGTTGGGAAGACTTTAAGCCCCGATCGCTAGCGAGTCTTGATAGATTAAATAAGATAGTTCGACCGTCGACCGGAACGAGGCCCGAAGGCATAATAAGCTTCACCAGACGTGACGCGTGTACACAAAAGCGGTGAACCACCCAGAAATAATATCAAGCGTGTGCACCTATATCCGGTTCCCCGAATTCGAAATCCTCATCATCTCCAACGACAGCAGAAAACAAACCCAATCAATGCTGTCCATCTTACGTGACTGCTCAACCGAGCGCTTAAATGTCTCGAGACAGCATCCAACTGGATCGCGACCTACGATATTGCGGTAGTCAAAAGACGGCGGATGTGTACGAGGTAAAGGAGGACCACAACTTCATTTTCGACCATAAGGAATGTGTAGCTGGTAGGTCGAGCAGGTAGAAGCCTCAAGCAGAAGCCTGGCACAGAGCAACAGTAGTGCAGTACGAGCAGTTAAGACAGGGCGAGGTGGCAGCATAAAGCTCGTAGAACGATTAGGGAATAATGCCAATACGGGTGCAAATAAGTGCAATACTGAGGTAGTTTTTTAGGCATACATAGACGCGAATGACTAGTGGAGGCAATGAGTCACTGAGCGTGTGATTGGGGTTGTCTCCTGGCTGAACAGTACCATTGATTGAAAGATCCCTAAAACCCTACTTTCCCTTTAAGTAGCTCGATAGACCGGTCAAGAGTGCAACTGACGACGTGCAGACGGAGGAAGTCAGTATAAGACAGTCGGGACAACACGGAATTCACTCGGCATTCGTACTAGCGATTAATCTAAAACAAACCGTTTCTCAAGATAAACAGGCATAAATTCAAAGTGTCAGCTAGGGGTACTACTTTCAGAATGAATAAAACCCGATTATTTGTGTTCCAATACAAAAAGCACATTGTCGAGTACTAACCTAAGAGCCAGCAGGATAATTCGGAGGGGATACCTTGCGCAGGAAACGAGAAACAATGCAACCACGGGTCCAAACGCGACCAGGCCACAGCCAAAAGCAGTGCGGAGAGTCATTTGAGTAAACACTGAAGAAAAATGAGGAAAAACAAGAGAGGCGTAGACTGACCTAACGACAGCAGTTCAAAAACTATGTGTCCAAATCTGGGCTAAATAGATCTCAGGTGCTAACCCGGTGTGGCTACAAAGTCTTCCGTGGGGAGGTGTAAATAACATTTATCAGTCTAAACCATCAAACAGGTCATCAGCCATTTTGTCTGACAGTAAACTCCTGTGCAAGATCGAAAGCTCAAAATAAGGAAATTTTTCCAGCGATCGCACCGCCTTTTTTGCTTCTTCTTCTTCCTAAATGATCAGTTTCAGACTAAATATCGGATAGGACATGACCCATAACCAGTTCGGAAAGGGTAAGCGAAGACACTATATTTAGACCTAAGTAACCCAATCTTTCCGGACAAAAAAATTCCATTACTTTTTTGCAAATGACGCAGAGGCCGTTATTAGTGTCCTCAAAGCACGGGAAAATGATTTAGGCATCAACAGGAGTCACCAGAGTTAACTCTGAATCCGCAGGAAACTTAAGTCAGTGTGAATTTCCAACCTAAACAATCGATTTGTGTTTTTTCTACAAGTTGTAAGAGGGGCAATATAAAAGTACTACCTAATAAAAAAGGCTTCTTTGAAGGTCATGAGTCACAGATCAAAAATGATGAGCATTACAGAAGAAACGGGCTCTCGCGGTTGTGACACATAAGAGCTCGTAACCGGGAGTGTCTCTCGAGGACGTGAGAATGAATTCGACAAGCTTTACCATTCCATGGACTGGATAATAAGCTTTTCAGGACACTCGCACGACCGAACCCCTTACAACCTTATTATTGGTAGGGCTAAAAAACCGAGGGCGCTCCTTGCCAGATGACGAGACGAGCAAACGCTGAATTCACAGGTAGAAACGAGGCAATTCAAAGTAGACGGTGCCAGCAAGTAAACGCCACTGAGGCCATAACGCACGATGCCGGAGCCCCACCGGCATGCGACTTAGTGATCCGGTGGAGCGAGTGCTTTACTAAAAACGGAGTAGTTTAGAATGCACAGGGCTAGGCTGGTGAGGGAACGCGGTCGCGTACAAAAACGGGGCAAACGGTTCACAACGGCAAGTAAAAAAGTGCAGAAACCCCTAAACACAATCCAAGACAAGCATAGGAATGGGAGAAAGGAAAAAGTCGTCGATGAAAAGAAAATTTAGTTATGTAAACAATTTAACTGAATGGAAAAATGCACAAAACAGAAATGTCCAAAAAAGAAAAAGGCTCCAGAATGGGGAAAGTGATATGGCAGTTTAGAGAGCGCATAATAAGGAGAATTCGAAAGAAAGGGTACCTGAATATGCAAAATGAAATGCTATAGTTTACGTTCTGCCTTGATACAAGATAGAGGGTTCTGGTGTGCAGATAGAGAAGCTTATCTGTCCTCGGGAGGAAAGTCTAAGAGAACTGGACACTTGGAGGGGACCTGTACAGAGAAATTTTTGTCTTTGGAGCCGCCTGAGAGGGGCGAGACGGAGAAGCGCATGGGGCGCATGGTGTGTGGCGGCCGGTTCGCGATTGCCTCCTCCGGGCTCCAGACAGGACTCACACAGGCCGACTGAACTAAGTTCTTCTGGTTAATCCAGTACTCACGGGTTTCGGTGATAAAAATACCCGAGAAAAGGGCGCAGATCCGCGGCCAGGCAACACGATCCATCTGTGGGGCCGTAGCTGGAGGAACGCCAAGCTCCTATAAGGTATAAATACACGCATAAAGAACACAAAATGGGTCAAGTTTTGGTGGGAAAAGAAAGACGCACAGGCCTTGGAGACTGGTTTCACAGCTTCCCGTCAAACTTCAGCGAAACGCACAAAAAAAAAAAATTAACTTCCTTAACTAGGAATTTTATCGTTTGCTGAGGCTTTAGTTAATAGGCATCTATATTGTACCACACCACTAGGTCGGTATGGGCTGCTATCATATGCCCTGCTCTGTTTGGAAGTTTGTGTGCGTGGCATATATATTGATACGTCAGTTAAATTAAGCCCTACCTACTTTAAATATGTCTTATTTGAAAAAGCGTCAACTATGCGAATCTTACACCCAAGCAAACGTGTCAAGTATGTGCACGGCTGCTTCGAATAGGCGGTCCCTTACTGACTAAAGTTTCCTTCTCCTTCCCTCTTGCACTAACGCCTGAATAATGCAACACGTGTGCACAGCTAATAGGCAGAAAACCCGACGGCGAGTTAAAAGGACAAGAGGGATGACAAACTTATCATGCAGCCATAATGATCGGAGACTAGGCGAGAAGAAAGATACGCCTACTCAATTATAACTATTCATAGCGCATTGAAACCAGAATAAGTCATACCAGCCGCAACATCACAGACACCACGAAAAGTCAGTTGCCGGATCGCAGTTGCGTTCCAAAGCCATCCCAAAAGATCCATTAAACCTTGAGTACTTGCAGTTTTTTAGAGTGGTCAGAAGCCCTCGCAGCGAACACGTGGCGTCAGATAAATGTAAACAAATTTGGAGAATAATTGGTATGTTTGCGTCGCGCGACAAAGCTGTAACAACCAGTGGGAGCATCAACGGCACTGGCTCTCTTTGTTTGTTATGTTCTAGTCTTAGGACGAAATCAGAACGTGCATGTGGGGGTAGAGTGGTTGACAGCATTAAAAAAAAGTCTGAGTGCAACATGCAGGCTGATCCCTGGTTGAAAGCACAGAAAAAGGTAATTACTGTAACGACTTGCCTTCCGTTCCATGAAGCTTAAGGTCAATAATGCAGGCAGAGCTGTCAACGCGATTGCTCTGAGATAACGCGATCGACAGCTTGAAAACTTGATTCAATAGGCAAACAAGCGTGAAGAGATGCACTATTTGTGACATTGTTGAGACCGACAAGATCAGGCAAGATAGAAGTCGAATCAAGTGAACGTAAGTAAGCTTCTGCCTTTCTTTCAACAAGGTTTCAAGTGACAGTTTGCCCGTTACGAACGATGATGTCAACCGGATGACCCACGAAATGATGGGCGAAGGGCAATGACGTGCGTGTAGATTAGTTTACGGTGCTAGCAGACTTGTGCGGCATCTTCCGCACTCCCTTCTTCCCTAACCTACCTGGGCCCGGTGGCAATATAGAGAAACAGGACGAGCAGAGGCGGACTCTGGCCCAGTGACTGACAAAGTTCAACATCCCATCTACGCGTACCATACATGACCTGGTCCTCACACAATGCACCAAGGATACAAAGAAAAAATGGAGGCAGCTCAGCTTTCGTTTCGGTGGGAATGCCATAGAGACCAAATTAGAAAGGAGCCACTGAGCCGATCACCCCGCATACAATCACAGTACTAGTTACGAGAACCGGGTCACCCCGTCAGTTGGCAGCTTTCCTAGCCACGACTTTTAGCACACTGTGACAACTTTAAAGCGCAGCAGATTTAGTATAGTGAGGAATGCCCCGGGTGTCGTGAGGATGGAGGTCCCAGAGACTACCTTAAGCTATCCATTCCGAGACGGTCGGTCAGCTGGCGGTCTTTCGCGTGGCAACAGGAATACATTCAAGGTAAGGGAACGAACCTTGAGTAGATTGGCGTAGAAATGTGGCTCGATGGCGCCTACGGCCACATACTTCTTATCCTTCGTCTCATAGGTCCGGTAAAATGGAGCCCCACCATCTAGCAGATTGGCACACTGTTTGGTGAGATCGGGCCACAACGCTGAGGAAAAAGAAGCAGTCGAGGTCCGCTGACTAACTTGGCGCGAAGCCAAAAATTGCGAAGAAACGTAGGATACTCCATCGGCAATGCTGACATCAACAATCTACGGCAAGACAAACCGACCAGCCAGCAGTTTAGAGTCAGTGATAAAGTGTGAAGGCATGCATGGTCCGAAGAATAAAGCCACATTAACTGACCTTGCCATTTCCAGTCTTCTCGCGTTCATACAGTGCCATCATGATGCCAAAAGCTGTTGTGTATACCCCTCCGGCCATTTCGGCAATCATGCTTGCGGGAGGGATAGGTCGCGAACATGTCTCGCCGGTAAATTGCCAGAGAAGACCTGTCTCCGCGAGGTAGTTAATATCGTGACCGGGCCGCATGTAGTAATCTTTGTCCTGCCGATCGTCTGGGAGTTTAAGTAAACAGTGGTGGATGCGGCGGTGAGGAAAACTTGCAACTTTAAACGCTTATACCATATGAGAGCATTTCGAAATCTGGGAAGAAGGGGCGTGCCCCTTAGTTACCGTGCAGACCAGCGGAAGAGTGAAGAGGGGAATAGAACAGCAGAAAATGCAAAAATCAAAGGATTCAACAACTTGAAAAGTTATGTGAACTTCAATTTTTACGAGACATGGGTCTTTACAGCGGACGGCAGGCCTAGCTCTCTCCCTCTCTTATAAAACTGCTCCAGTGGTTTTTTTCTCGGGCTTTCGCCTTAGGACCCTCCACTCATCGAAATTAGGTTGAAAGTGAACGACGAAAACCGGACTCCAAAACTCATGTCTAAAGCGAGCGACCTTATTGGTTTGACAAGCCCGCATTCTGCGGCCGTGGTATAAATGTTTAATTACTCAACTGGACCCGCTACGTGGATCAATAGGGATGCTTAATGGTACAGGATGAATCCTGGGTTTGCATAATACGTCCAGAGCTGAAAAAGCCCGAGACAGTCTTCCAATTAATTTTTTATTGAGGTAATACCCCTGTTAGAACACAAAAGAGTGTTACCATCGGTTCAGGTACGGTCTAACCCAGACAGCAATAACTTCACCGGTCGAGGCATCAAACTGAGGAATCATAGACAAAAATCAAGTTTGACGTCAAAAGCCACTGTCATACCGAGCCCAAGTTAGTTAGTAAACGGTGACTACTCCACCGGTTTGTAAAAATAATATCTAACTTGGCAAGTAAATCATTAACACCACCAGGTTTTGAGCTGATTGCCGATTTGACGCCACTGGTGGGAAACGGGACCAGATCGAGGCCAGCAACATTTAGCTCATGAAGCGAATGACGAATAACGTGCCCAAGCCATGTCATTCGTCTTTCTTGGATGGCCTGAGATATACTCGCGATGTTGTCGCAGTGAGTGCGAACTGTCTCATTTAAGAAGTCAGAGTATATCACTAAATGGATGATTTTGAAACAGCAATGGTCAAATACCTCCAGTTTCCTCTCAGCTTCCACGAGCACAGCCCAGTATTCAAAACCCTAGAGGATTAACTGGACGGATGCACGGTATATGTGGATCTTCATTGCGATGGAGAGGTCACATCGGGTCCAAGGACACGGGGTAGGGCTTGAGGAAATCCGGCGAGCAGCATCGATTCGGGGAGCAATGACCTCCTTACTCTGTCCATTCGGCAGCAGCATAACTCTGAGGTATATGAAATGTGTAATCCTTCCAGTTGACAGCCAGTAATCTCGATTGTTGCCTTCTTCTGGCTAGAGAAGCACCTTGAAAACGCCTCGGTCTTTGCAGCGCTTTTGGACTTCAGTGAGTTTTAACACCACAGACTGTGGGATCCCCAAGAGCTGGGGCTAGCAAGGCGATATCATCAGAAAAGACGAGATCAGTTAGCCGGAAACCGTGTGCAAACTCAGCACTATCAACTTCGCATAGGGCCCCCGAGAAATCCATTCTGTGGGATAACTTGCTAGAACTCGACCTTGACCAATAACAGCGTCCATTTGGGTGCATACGATTAAAGCTCGCTCAGATGCACCTATGTCCACGGTCTACGCCAAACCTGATAAGTATATAAATAGTTCAACCTCGTGCAAGAGCCCACCACCGAAAGAATGCGCATGAAAACGATCACTCGACATGCAGCTAACCCTGGATATGCAGCCGGATGAATAAGAACTAAGAGCCAGCGAAGTGCACACTCTGCTCTTTAAGGCTAGACTTTTTAAATACGTTCGGTAGAACTTTGAAAACGACCAGATATAATTACTCACCAACGTTGCCGTAGCCGGAAATCCTGGCAAGAATAAGCCGTGGGTTGAGTCTGTGAAGGATAGCAGGAGAAAATCCAAGGCGATCCAAACACTTTGGTCTAAAGGGATCCATCAAAACATCTGACGTCTTGCACAGCTCCATCATCTTGATTTTGTCTGGAGACTCTCGGAGATCCAGAGACAAAGTGGTTTTTTCTGCGTTAAGCGTGTGGTCCACAAACGCAGACTAAAGAGTGTTTGTTACTGCAGAAAAAGGTACATTTACCTGCGGATTGAGAATTCGCGTTATGGTCGCACCGTAGTCCTTTAGTAGATGGCAACAAACATTAGATGAACCAATACTAGCGAGCTCTAGAACTTTGAGACCCTTCAGCATGATGCTTCTTTGCGCAGTTTCGACACCGGTAGCACAAAAGCTGCCACCTGATACACGTTATGACAGCAGGAACACCTGAAAGTAAAAAACCGACAGTGACAGGCGTCGTAATTCAGCAATTAGTAATTACGAGATAAAACATTCGGACGAATAATCCTACTGGAAGGTTACATGCACTAGATTCCCTTCCTCATAAAATGTCAACTGAAATTCTGAAATGTGTTTTCGATTCGAACGAATCATTTACGTGGGGTTGTCATGTTGATTGTCGTACAGCCTAAGATATTTCGGCTGCGTCGGGACGTCAAATTTCGAAAAATTTTCTTTCTGGCCGCCTGAAAAAAGTACAATCTGTAAAAATTGCAACTTAAGTAGTAGGTATTTTTTCACGGATTTTCAATACCCTTATAAATTCAAATATAATTTATTAAAAACAGGTCCCAAAATATCCTTTCCTATACTCAGATGGCAGCAAATTATGTCCCATTGAAATTTTATAATTGAAGAAAGGGTGTCTTTCAGTTGTGAGTTTCTAGAATGCTCAATAATTTTGAACCTAACCGGCCGTTGGACGTCTTCAAAGCAAAGTTTCCAAACTACATTCTGTGTAAGAAAAATCACACATTGCTCTACGCTATCAGGAAGAAGTCCCCTAGTGCTCATAAAACTTTGCAATGGAGGTAGACCGTGTTGTGCACTTTATAGACAACAGTTATGAATTGACGGATACGATGTATTAAGAATGAACGTTTCACGGTTTTCAGAATTCTTATAATTAGAAACATTTTTGAAAAACCGAAAGATAAGCCCTCTTCAAGCATAAAATTTTAAGGTGCGGTTAGCTACCAAACCAGTACAAAAAAGAATATTTTGTATATGTTTTCTATATACTATATTTGAATGAATAAGGGCATCGACGGGTGATGTAAATTCGCGGCGGAAGTAAGGGCGGGGTGAGCATATGGCTGCTGAGTTGGTGGTGCCCGTTTGTGGTGTTGACACCGGTTTTAGAGTTGATGTGGAAGCTTCTTGTGCAGGAATTCGGCCCGTCATGTTGATACTGCGGTGCATTGCGCTGGCATGGGCATGCATAAGGCCGATTAGATCCATGTGGTGGGCGAATTTCCTGGGACACCGTTAGCAGATGAGACACGTGTGATAGATGTAAGTTAAGGCTACAGACAGTGGTTCGCCGGTCTCAATGCGCTGGATTCGCGAGTGAACAACGAGGTTTATGCGTGATGAGAAAGTGCGGTCACAATGTGGACAAGTTGGAAAAAAGTTCACACTGTTTGTAGTTGGGACAGTAGTAGAAATTTTTTGCGGGATATGTGGAGCGTCTTCAGTGGTGATACTAGTAATGCTGCGTTGTGAGATGAGAGACAGGTTGGTCGTATTAACATTGCATTGGGTCTGCAGCTGTTCAAAGAGGCATATTCGTGCTCGAAATTTCCATTGACAATGTGGACACGATGAAAGAGGTAGGGTTATTCAGTCATTGGTCCATAGCAGTTGAGGCTTGCCAGTCTCTTCGTCTTTGGGGTGGATATTCGGTTGACTTCGATGATAGCCGTTCCAGGTGAGCCCCAACGCCAGCACATGGGATTTTATTAATGAAGTAAGCAAGGTGGAAGGTATGAAAACACATTCCGTGGTGGTGTGTGCTGTCATGGGCCAATAAATTCCGTTGTACAAGCTATAGAATGAAATAGGAGATGTTGGCTCCCAGGAGGAGCCAGAGGTAGTTATGAGACTGCCACTGAAAGCTACGAAACCATAAGCGAGGGGCAATGAAGCTGTAGACGCTACCGCAGTGACATTAAGCCGGCCGCTATCGTAGCACACTGCTCGAACTAGAGGTTCGTTCGCATGGATGCGGACTCCAGACTTCAGGGACGTTGGTGAGACCCGCAAGGAGGCTCAATAACTCCTGAAGGTGGCCTCTATGGAATTTCCGCATGTATAAGATCGGAGCCATCCAACCCTTTGTACTAAAACCTGGTGTGATGTGGAGGGGGCTAGTTCGCGTGTGGCAGTCGCATACGGGTAAATAATTTCGGTCAGCCACTTACGCCCAGTGCCAACATCAGATGATTGATCGGCTCACACAGCAGACTAGAGCACGGAAAAAGGAAGAGGGGATGTGTTGACTTTGGGGACGGTGTTCCCAGGGCAATTTAGCACATATTTCTCAATCACACAATCTGCGTGCCTTACAACTACCAAGACACGTCAAAATTCGTTGTTTTTTAAATTTATCAACTGACGAAGTAGCTCGGTTCTCTCAGGAAGGACATTCAGGCTACAATAGCACCTTCTTAGTGTGGCCTGCATAGCACTAACTCAGATGAGGTTGGAGCCATCCCTTTCCTGCTTCTATTAAAACCGGACATAGCGTTAAGGGCATACGTGGACAGGCTATATAGCTTGCCAGCCACTACACTCGATTCCACTTCCGGTCGTTCTGAAAGTCTTGCAACCGGGTCCATGTGGGAAAAGGAGGAGAGTGTGGCAGATGCTGCGCAAGGCTGTCATCATTTCAAAACATTTCACGCATAAGTTATCGACCTGCACCCATCATGCTGTGCGGTAGATATTATCTTTCATCATGGTCGGACGGTCGGGTTAATAACTTTACTGGAGGACAGAACACCGGGTGGCATGAGTACTTCGTTCAGCTTCTGAACCCAATGCGCTCTCTGCCGAAATTCAGTCCAAAGACATCCAGGGTTCGAATGCGACGATAGTCCCACAAAAACGCAGAAACTTTTTCAGGTGACGAGGAAATTACCGAACAAGGCGTATGATGAGGACTGCTCTCCGGCAGACGCCGGCGACTGCTGTTTAAAAGTATAGGCAGGCCAAAACTTGGAAAACACGTCGTGTCCATGGAATGGAACGACACTGGTATTACGTCATCCTTCCAGAAATACGAAATATAACTATGCAAGGCCTATCGTGGTACTGGTTGATGAACACTCATTGATATGTTACAGGGCTCACCTATATCCTTTTGCCTTGGGGCTCACTTTCGAGCCCCGCCAGCAGCCGCACAGTGGTTACTACTATCGGCCGATGAATATTGCTGACAAAAACAAGGGAGACTGGAATGGCCATTTCTGGCTAATTTCTGGGTACGGATGGCTCGTGACGGCTAATGAACCAGAAATTCACATTCCAATCTCCCTTGTCTTTATCGGCTATGTTCATTTGCCTACCGTGGTATCAGTTGCCTTGGCACTGTCACAAAATGCTTCGCAGTCGCCCCCAATAAATTCTGCCCATACTGCGACACACGGACGAAAAATAATCGGAGCGGCATTCGTTTGGAACTACAGTTTTTTGATCAGCACTCTATTTCCTTCCAAACCAAACAAACCATTGAATTTAACCTTATGCAGGAAGATTTCCTGCGGTCAATCACAATGATATATCACCGAAAATTTCGCGCTTGCGTCAAACCCGCAATTGACAAGTACAGACCAAAATCCGCGGAATTGAACCAAGTGGTTTCCATGGCGTCACCTCCGGCGTCTGTCGGGATTGTGTGTGATAAATTGGGTTCTTCCCCACGCTTTAACAGACCAAACAACTGTAACAGTACCTTATGGGCCATGCACTACTGGTCCTGATTACGCACAGGCTTTTGTAGCAATGTCAAGGACACTGTTCCGCAGTAAACTTAGCACTTCTTTGTCTCGCTCTTTAAGACCGGCCGAGCCACACAATAAGGAACGAGTTCACATCGCAAAATTCGTTCAACCACCTTAGAGTGCTAGTGAGGACACAACACTTGTGCAATTGATAGGAAATGTCGTTCACACTGAGGTCTGGACTTCCAATCGTACGTAAAGATTGTGTCAATGCAAAACGCAGTTCATATAAAAACGACTAGCGGCGATAATACATTCAAGTTGCAAAATGAACGGCATGATTATAAGAGTCAAGAACTAGGATCTAAAACTCAGTTATTTTAAAACTGGTAAGATTTACTTTTGGGCTGAATGGGATATAGAGAAGCTTAAAGTATGTGCAAGGGAGATAGAGAAAAATGAAAATCGGCTGACAGTCAACATACTGGGACATAGACTGCTAAGGAGTGAACAACCAAGGGTGCAGAAAGGTGAAGAAGGTAACAGAAGGCCATCCTTTATTCAATACAGGAAAATGTGTGCAATTTCTAACTGATTCAATTATCACCAATTATGAGGATGGGAGAGAAGATCGAGGATTTAGTTATTCAGAGGCTGCGTCTCACGAATCGCCAAATAATAAATAGAACAGTCTACCCGGTAACGATTTAGTTATACGAAAACACACGTGGAGACAAGACCTGAAGGTATCCCGTGACGTTACAAGATAAGTCGATGAATTTTCAGTGCCCAGTGGATTCCATTAGCACCCTAACAGCACGTGCTAGTATGATTTCAGGATATGCTGAGAAATTTTATGCCATGTAAATAAGCGCACACCAATTGGCTGAGAGGTAGAAGCAATTGAATGACCCCAGGTGTTGGCAGTTCACGCCGCGACTACGATTGGTCTACAAGTGACGAGCGTTTAATGACGGAACTGTCTGAATACAAGAAAGCAGCATTGAGTTTGTGTAAGATATGTGCGCGATAGTCTGGCAAAAGTGCTACGGAGTTTTGTACTCAATAGTGCACAGTTAGCAATGTCAAGCGGGAAACAGACAGGCTAGCAGTTGACGGTCGAAACCTCGGTACGGGGTTGCTCGCAACATAATTTCCGGTTTCGATTGTTCGAGTGTCGGACGTACTTTCCCATACAGACTATTCTATTTACCTACGTGTCTGCACTTCGTTTTATTTGTGGCTGCTAGTATACATGTTTTCAAGACGGTCAAACATATCTTTTAGAAGTCATGTTACGCAACAAGTCAAGAAAGAGTATCGGAACGTGAGGGAGAATGCTAGTAAAAGTGGTATCAGTGTCGTCATTTTTATGCCGGAAGTAGGATCTGAGTGCAAGGCAAAAAATGAGGAAGGGGGTTTCGCGATTCTAAAAGATGCCCTTATCAGTATAACATGGATGTGTACTCTATCCTGAGTCATCTGCCTACAAAGCTTACTTTATTCGATTAAAGCAGGCATGCAGCGCATATACGATTTTTCCTTTTGAAAATTTAAGAACACGTTTTCCCTCTAAAAAGGTCCCTATTACCACTAATCCCGCATAACATGTGGCTTTACGCCATATTGCGGGCGGTACATATATTCATGTCCGAAATTATCAGTGAAGACGATGTGCAAGGCAACGAAAGCACGGGAGGTATAACAGATGCTGATGACAAGCTGAGCTAAGAGAAGTTGAGGTTGTGGGCTGTCCAGTCAAGCGCAATGCACGGTTACCTAAAGACACTGTGTGGTAGATTTCCCTTTACACCTTAGAACACTTTAAAAGAACCACCTGCAGCGTAGCTCCACTTTCGGAAGGAGCGGTTAGTCCACATAGATCTTGATCCTGTTGAGCAGTGCTGTTTAACTTAACGTTGGCAGTTTATAATGTTCACCAGAGTTAACAGTGCACCGTAGTATGGCAGGCATACCGGTTAATCGAAATTCAAAAGGCGCATTTCAACCCACGCTAGGTAGAATCATTAAACAGATTTGGATTAGCGTGTTTATGGCGTTTATGGCTCGTCGAAATCGGGAGGGGTTATTTTAATGCCAGGTAAGCACGTGCGACATTCGCGGGGTTACGGGAAGTGGCGTGGACAATTCTGATTGAAAGCGACTCACCAGCAAGAAAACTAGGGACCGGGTAGTCAGCACAATGCGTGTTTGTTTGGAGTGGCCGAGTGGTAGTGTAAGAGTTAGTCTGCAATGGCTCCTTAATGTGGCCTGTGTAGCCTTCACACTTTGCAAGATCGTAGCCAGGTGTGTTGACAGTCTTAGAGGTGGGTCCTGTCGCACCAGCCACTTGCGCCCACTCCTGTTTTCGTTCTTTCTTGCTTGGTCCATCTAAGGGTGGGTGAGTACGGGAGATGCAGCGCAAGTCTGCTAGCACTATACTATACCCCTGCGCCATCGTGCTGTAGGGTACACGGTGGGCACTGTCAGAATTGACGGTCGAAATGTCGTGCATATGACAGCCGAGACATGGGCCGGCGGATGGATTGAAGAAGCCTAGCGGTAAGCACGCATGCCTCAACAGGAAATAGTTCACCGTTTTAGTGAAAATTGGGGAGAAAAAATGCGGAAATGGCTTCATATCATATGACCGTTGAGACAGACGCTTTCTATGGACCCTTGAGCTTGGTTTCTGAGGTTGATAGTAGTGGACAAGCTGACCCCAGGAGCTGCAGTAAGTGGCTGACATTTTCGCGTAAGTACAGCTGGTATGCATTAGCAGCCTTGCACGTAGAGAGCAGTCGTTGTCATACTATTTAATCTGTACTCAGGTTTTTTGATACAAAGTTGAAAAGTTAAAAGACCACAGGATAACTGACTTCGTTAGTCTGTTACAACCGGCCTTAAAGGTGGGCAGCAAACTTGTTCTGTAATTTATAAACAAAGAAAATGTTTGCCGACCAACTCCTATTTTTACAACAGAGAAAGGCACTAAGGGAAAGGTTACTTTGATTTACGTGGTGATCAATATAAGTGTCGCACGACCCTGGGCACAAATGTCCCGTGAATATGAGAGCACTATGAAAGCATTTCAAAAAATAGAGTACTAGCCCAAGCAAAGGATAAGAGCCTCTTGTTCTGAAGATCAATATCTTTCCATCAGGTCATTCATATTCGTTAATAAGTAAATAAACGTCAGCCCAGTAATGCGAGATCCCTACGTAACATGAAAGCCACGAACATAACATCATATGGGAGGGCGCAGTCGGTGTGTGCTTATGAGTAAAAAAATGAGGTCAATGCTGAGGAACCTAGCATTACAAGGGTCATCAAGCGCATTTTAGAGCGTATCATGCAAAGTTTATAGCGATTTGGCAGCTTTACAGTCCAACATTGCTATACACACTCTTGCCCCTGGATCTCACCCTTTCGCTTTCAAGTCTATACAAGCACCCGGAGCACCGACCGCTACAGAACAATTGATTGGTCAGCGGAGTGCGCAACGCCAGGTCAAAAATAATGCAATAAAACAAATCACCCAAGGTAAAGGAGGACATCTTATATGCAATTTATCGACTAAGTTGATTTCTTTACGAAACAACATCTACGATTATTGAGAGCATACAAATATTTGAGAATAGGCCAGTCAAACTTTAGGAGAAGTGGCTTCGGTTGCCCTTCGTGTCCCCACAGTTACTGCAGAAGTTCATCTGCCGCATAAAAGAATATGGACATTCATAAACTTGCCCGCAGTTACCTGCCTCTATGATGGCTACTAAGAGGCCAGTTTGCGTACAGTCGATTAAGCAGTTAGGTACTGCTAATGGAATTTCATCCACATTGTTATCAGTGTATTATCGTGTCCGAATTAGTAAGCGCATATATCGTCCCGCTTTTTTTTCAATTCAATGCAATTTATTGAGGAAAATAGGTTTGGGCCTTTGAGAACCCTATTTGTAACTTGAAATTAAGCACGGTATACAGAGAATCCATGCGGATTGCAAAAAATCAAAGGCGATCATATAATATGACAAGTGATGCGTGAGTCTCGAGTGTTAAGTTAAATCCTTAATATCTCCAGCTCATTTTGGCACATTAAATTTTCAAGGTTCCTTTTAAAGCTTTCCTGCGATGGTGACATCAAAACATACACAAGGAGGGCATTCCATGGTTTGACCACTCTGACAGACAAGAAGAACTTTTGCACAGTCAGTCTCGCCTGCTGGACGTGCAGGTTCAATGGGTGACCTAGGAGATGGGTCATGGCAACAAATTCAAAGAAATTCGAGAATTCCAGGAAAAAATACAATCCTTCTTATTGGGAAATGTCTGCAGGAGATCCCCACGCATTTGCCTATAACTCAAAGGGAACAGATAAATATTCGTAAGGTGGGTTGGATATGGCAGGGAGCTTTAACTCCTAACCATGTTTATGGCTCTCCTTTGTACTCTTTCGAGACAGTTCTGATCTTGAACTGTCCAGGGTCTTCAGGTTTGTATAGCATATTGCAAATGCGGCCTAACGAATGTTTCCAAAATCATAGTAAAGAAATCATTGAAGCCAAAAAGTCCCAACGCCACATTTGACCCGTGAGAGGGGGGTTTTAATGTGGTGTCGTCAGCACACTAAGGTCCATTTTGGTTTCCACGTCTTGTGAGGCTTCAACGTTTAGAATGAAGCTTCTGCTGTCGGCAGATCCAGATGGGTTGCCTATGAGAAGCATTCTACACTTATCGACGTTGAGCCGCCACAGCCAATGATTCAACCACTTCTCCAACCTGGTTAAGTTGATCAATAGTTTATCTTCGTCGGCAGGGATCTGGATAACATTCCAGAGTTTGATGTTGTCGGCAAAGCTTGCTGCTTCACAGTCCAGATGCCTGACACAATCGTCCCCGTATATAAGGAGCAGTATTGGCCGTAGTACTGAACGCTGAGGAACCCCACTCCGAACCGCAGCAGAGGTTGACCACTCTCGGCCGATGCACACAACCTGGTGCCGACCCATGAGGACGTTTTTGATCAATTTGATGAGGTTATCTAATTCTTTCAAATGCCTTTTGAAAGTCAATGAAGGCGATGTGAACCGCGTGTCTATCTTGCTTAGGTACAGCTCTGGAGAGATTGCAGAAAATTTGTCGTGCAGGATCTTTATTTGCGTAACCCGTGTTAAAAGTTTGATAACAAATTATGAGTCTCTAGGAATTGCACCAATTCGCTCTTGCTGATCTTTTCCCAATCCTAGCCGAGGATGCATGTCAAGTTTATGGGTCTGTAATTTGTCACTGACGCCTGGCTACCGCTTTTGAATAAGAAAGTTATATGTGCCAGCTTCCAATCGATAGGAAGTGTTCCGTAGTCAAATGAATTTTGAAAGAGCACTGACAGAGGGGCTGAAAGTTTATTGGCGAATTCGTTCAGGAGCTAGGGTGGTAGCTCATCCGGTCTTAGAGGCTTCGACTCTTTTAGTTCCTTCGGATCAAAATTTCTGAGAATAGCACGTGGCTTATGCTTGCAGTTTGCAGATTTTTTCCCTGAGGGACGAAGGAACCTTGCTTCGTTTGTGAAGATTGAGTGGTAGAATTGTGAAAAGTGCTCGATGTCTTTATCATCGGGATTTGATGTTTATTTCTTGTACATCTGTGGAGGCAACTGTAGACTTACTTTGAATTCTGCGTTGCATTTTGCAAAAACGTCTTATCGAATTCTCTTCGAATTTTAAGGATAAGGGTTTTCAGTTTGTTTCTCCGTGTTTTATACTTTGTAAAATATGCGATTTGATTAGACTCGCAGTATTTTCTCCACAATTTGGAAGACATAAAAAGAAGACGGCCTTCTCAATTCCTGATGGTCCTTTCTCGGGGTCATACAGAAAGCTGCTCGCGAAGGAAGGGAAAAATAAAAGGTAAATTGAATTAGTGTTAAGATATATGTGCAGTTTTTGCTTTAAAGTAGACCGGCTATTAAAAACCTGCTATCGGTTGGCAGGTTATTCCAAAGAAAGCAATACCTGGAAGCAAAGAACAGAAAGCGTTTAGATGTGGAGAATGTATATAAATAAATACATTATAAACTGTATATTTAAGGCTCAGAGAGCACCATCATTACAATCTTAGTATAGTGGTATAAATAAGTGCAAAGTGGATAATTGCTGCACTATGTGAGCAGCCATATTTACAGCAGAAATGAATAAGATGGTAGGCATATCCGATTCAGAACGATTTGCCATTTTTAAAACAATAGTCAACACTCTTTGAAATATACGTTGAACTAGAAGAGGAGCGGTAAAAAATTCTTACGGTTAAATCGGAGGTGGAGTTCGGCGAGCCACTAATTTAAAAAAATACGAGAAAAACTGCTTCACTAAAAATTAATAGCTAGATGCAATGGGATAGTATTGCCATGTTGCTGACAACGTACGAGTGTTCGCAACGCTCCTTGTCGAGTAAGAGATAATATAGCAGTCAGAACTACTGTTTATAACCACCAGTGGAGGTGAGAGAGGAGGAACTCATCATGGACAACAGGTTCGAAACGAAGAGGGGACAGAAGAGGTCAATAGATCATCATCGAGATGCGACCATGCTGACTGCATAGTCCACCAATCAAAGAGGCGAAACCATCAGAACCCGCCTCGATCATCAACTGAACCTGGAGACCATCGTTGGGTTTACAAAATCTGAGGAAAATATCAAGTTTGTCAAGAGTTGGCGATGCTAGTGGAAAACGGGGGGGGGACGAAAAAGTGAATACAAAGATTGACTCTGCAGATGATGATGGAAAAATTTTTAGAGACCAGTATAATGTCAAGGGAGCTGCCTTAAATACCAGGAGGACCCTTTTCAAAATCCAAAAGCTGCGATTTTGGGAAGGAAACAAACAATAAGGACTTTTATGTTCCGAAGTTAAATGTTTGCGTAATTTTGTTTTGAAAATAGCTAATGAAGACGACAACTTATTTCCAATTGAAGATTTTTCCATTTGAAAGGATATTTGGAGGCAAAAAACTGAGAACGGTTAGTTGTGGAGCTAAGGGTTGGTGAGTTGAACATGGAAGAATTACGAGTGGCATAGGGTCAATCTCCTGGAGTGAGAGCGTTAATTCGTGGGAGATTTGAGCTAGTGTTAATGCAAAACAGGAAGCAGAAACCGGCTCCGAGTTTTCTAACCGAGAGAAATTTAATTTTTGCTAAGTGGCATCTATCCGTATAAGAGATAATGGATCCAGGAAAAGAAAATAGTCTTCGAGTAAAAACGCTCTGAGCTTTTTCAATCTTACTACGGTCAGAGGCATTCATCAGCCCAAAGAGGGGACATCATTATTCTAGTATAGGAAGAAAAAAATGCGGTTCAGGTTTAACTTTATTTCCGGAGGGAAGAAATTATGTGATATTATACCACATATTTGTGCAGCCTTTTTAGAAATTCGATCTGCATGAAGCGATAATGCTAGCTTATTCGTGTTACTTAGACCTAAGTCTCTTATGGCTGATCGTTCTAAAAGTGTACTATTTTGAAATTTTAGGGGTA
The DNA here is from genome assembly GCA_017591395.1 of Schistocephalus solidus. Taxonomy (NCBI): domain Eukaryota; kingdom Metazoa; phylum Platyhelminthes; class Cestoda; order Diphyllobothriidea; family Diphyllobothriidae; genus Schistocephalus; species Schistocephalus solidus. The sequence goes on along the minus strand of WEDG01005818.1, from coordinate 6,108 downwards.
CAGGAAGCCTGGCGGGGCCAAAACACATGAAACTGCTCTTTAATGTAGAACATTACATCTGCCAACTAGATCCTAACGTAAAAGCATAACTAGCTCAGGGTTGATTTCATCAACTATTGGCAGTGTCCTTAGAAAATGAGTAAATGCACTTGATATCGTCAAGTACATGCACTTGAGAACGTTTAATAAGTAAAGAGTTACGTAGGTTGTACGGACGACTAACGGGGGTAAGGGCTGAAATTCGGGGAATATTTGAACTATTACTAAGGCGAAAAAGTAGGCAGAAGCTAGCTTTCAGTCTCCGAACCCATATAATTTTTTAGGTTAGTTAGCTGGTACCTATTCGAGTACGAGGTAGTTTAAATGGTCGGAGGTAAGAGTTTCCGAGTAAAACGTATTTGGACATTTTCAATTTTAGAACGGCTACACTTGGTCATTAAACAAACAAATGGACAGCAATGTTCAAGAATGGGAAGGACAGACATATTATAAAGTCCTAATTTAATTTCTGGAAGGTAGAAGTTATAAGAAAAAAACCACAAATCTGGGCAGATTTGACCGTTATTCTATCGGCACGAGGCGACAGATCTAAATTATTAGTGTAGCTTAAGCCTAAGTCCTTGATGATGGAACATTCAATCATAGGAGTGCCTGGTAAATAACAGGTTGTGGTAGTCTGTCAAGCCCGAAGCAAATGTAAAAACGGTTAGAAGGTGAGAATTCTAATTGCCACGTCGAGCTCCACGCGGAAGGAGCAAGCAAGTCTAAATGAATTTCTTCTGAGCATCGGTGGGCCGAAGATTTAGAGAAGGAATAAACGCATTTAAGATATTTCGCATAGATAAAAGAATGAGAGTGTTTAACTGCTGATTAAATATCATAAATGCAAAGCAAAAACAAAAGAGGACCTAATATGGTGCCTTGAAGGACACTACTTACAATAAGGGTCTCAGCTGAAAATGAGGACCCCACTAAGACCTTTTGTTTACGATTTGTTAGATATGCCGTAATAAAAATTGGTAAGGGGACTACGAAATCCTAAAGCTTCTAACTTAACCATAAGTCTCCTATGAGGCACGTTATATAGGGCCTTGTTAAGATCTAAATAGATAATGACCACAGAAAAATGATCATTACGAAGAGATTTTAATAGATTAAGAAAAGACAGGTGACATGTTTCACAAGAGCAATATGGGAGGAAGCCATGTTGGAAAGAGCTAAGAAGTTGATTGGTTATGCAAAAATCTGTAATTTGTACGGCAATTAATTTTTCAAAGAGCTTAGCAAGAGAAGGTGTTTTATGAACATCGCGATAATTGTGAACATCCGAGTGTAAGCCACACTTAAAGACTGGAATAATAATAGAGGTTTTCCAAAAATCAGGAAAGAAACCATTCTCGAGAAAAACTAAGAACACTTTGCGTAGCAAAAAGGGAAAATCACGTAACTGTTTATTAGGGGAATTTGGGATGTTGTCAGTCCCGACTGAGTAAGATTGATTAAGTTGGCTAACTTGTTTCTGAATATTTTTAGGAGCGAAATCAATGTTAGTGAGCAACTCATGAGACGTTCGGGCAATCGAAGGGATGGGATAGGTTTCAAGTGTAAAATGTTTGGCAAAGAAGGAATTTAATAAAGCTTCTTGTCCAAATCCTCTGTAATGAAATTATAATTGCAATCGAGTAAGGACGGAATGACTTTGTGAGATTTAGCGGAGGAATGGAGGCGGAACACTTGAGTAACAGATCTAGGAGTATTAAAATTGCTAATTGCTAGCGACTTTCTACGCATATCTCGCGTGATCCTCAGTTTTGAAGCTAATTCAAATCTTTATGCAATTCTTAAGTTGAACGATAATTAACTTATGGACAGATCCTTAAGCTGCTTTTGTAATCTTTTTAAGCCGATTTTGAAATAAGTGTGGGACCGTGGAAGAAGCAGCATTTGATATAATGGTCTTTTGTCAAATTAAATGGAGGAGGCCTTCTGTTAGGCCTAATATGCACAATTCTGGTCGTATTTCTGCTAACCTCATCGCACCGGTTATTTCATCTTCTCAAATTTCCACTTCGGACAGTTCCTCCACTCCACTTTTTACTTTATCTCCCCCAAAGCCAATCCATTCAATTCCCGGTGCTTTTAGCCCGAATCAAAAAGTAAGGTAGCGCAGTTCTAACAAATCGTATGCTGTCTTCTGCAAAACAAGTCAAGCCTCAACAGCAGGTAAATAACCCTAACCATGTTAAACGATAAACAAGACCCAACTTCCCAGTACTTAATTCTTCTAACTGCTTGCCCTTACGCACCAGCCTTTATATTCCGTCTAGCTTCTCCCCATTCTGTTTTAACTACAAACAGGCATATTCCGGCCTTAATCCCTATGGTGGTTCGATACTGGAAAGTTATATTCAAAAGGCTTTTAGATATCAATCTCAAAATTTTGTTACGGATGTTCCTTATACCAATAGTTTTGGCGCAGTTGGCAGTTACTCATTAAACCACAATCAATTCCAACTTAACTAATCACCTCCAAAGTGTTTTTATAAATAACAATAACCCTAGTTTGGCTACTTGAACTACACCAGATGCCATATTTCTTAATGATAGGTCTGTCATAAATAAGATGGCTCAACTTAGGGCCATTGCTTTCGAGTTGATGCCCGATGTTTTATGTGTAACTGAATCTTGGACCCATCCCTTAATTTCCAACTCTTCGTTTGTCATAAACCAATATGTTATCAACTGTCACAACCGCATTATTTAGCGTGGTGGTGGTTGTCTTCTCTATATTAAAGCTTCATTTAAGCACTCCCCGATCGATCTAGTTGCCACGTCATTATCTGATATTTACTGCTTCGCATCAATTATACTATAGCCCCGACAAAAGGTGATTCTCGGATACATTTACAACCCGCCTAATTCATCATCCTAGGATGTCCCAAAACTTTTTGAATTGTTTAAATTGGTTTCGGAGTCCAATTTTGAGATTAAAATAATTGCTGGAGATTCAAATTTTCCTGAAATTTGCTTGGATTTCCAACTTTTGCCCACCCAGATTTCAGCCCTTCCTAGATACCATTAATTTTTATTATTGGTGTCAGCTGGTCAATTCTTCAAAAATAGACAAGCATATTTTAGACCTGATTTTCACAAATGAAATGGCTCGCCTCTTCGTTTATGTTGAGTAGGGCCTCTTCAAAAGTTACCATATATTAATTCCCTGTTGCCTTCCGCTTGCCTCTTCGAAAAAGGCTAGCACCGTTCATACCTATCATGCTTTTGACCTCACAGATATAATTATAATTAATTAAACTAAATTAGCTTAATTAACAATTTTTTGACTCATTGGAATGGCAGAAATCTCCTGGATGAATAACACAGCAAGTATTTGTGGATTCATGTCGGCCGTTTAAAATAACATCCTGGAATTATTTCCATCTAAAATTGTCAAGCCTTACGCTTCTGAATCCATCGTTCCCCAATTTCATCTGCGAAGACTAAAGAAATTGACGAGGCAGTTAAAAGATCACAGTTTAAGCTCAGAGTACATCCAAGAAAGCTAGACTAAGCCAGAACGTTAATATGAGCAGGCCAAGTTTAGGCCTTCCACGAGCAAAAACTGCGTTAGAGAAAGTTGTAGCTAACCAAGAAGCCGCATTAAGGAGAGAACAAAGCGTTCGCGGTGTCCCAACAAACCGACACGACGGAGAAGCCGATGGAAATCTAAGTGAGCATTAACTTATTTCGGAAAATAAGAAACAACCACATAGGTATCGGGTGGATCGCAGTAAATGCAAAGTTATCATAAGCAAACCTGAATCTAAATCTGACACCCCAACAGCATGAAGGCACGATGACATGGAGCTATTTCATAGCTATCTTGAAAGTTTCTTAGAAGAGGACGAGAGGGCCACCGTTCAAAATCTTTCAGAATGGGGCAATTAAGAGACTGACGAATCCAGCCAACTAAAACAACGTTTTGCTGAGCAGGAAATGTATGCTTCTAGCCGGATTTTTCCCCTGAGGAGAGAGAGAAATGGAGAGGGCTCAAAGTAGAACTCTTCAAGCGATCCAGACTGGGCAAAAGAAATCTCAAAATCAGGAATGGAGAAATTATACACGCCCACAGGTCATTTCTCTGGAGAAAGCCCATGACACTGCATATGTAGGGCAGTCAGATCACAATAAAATACCACTCAGTGTAACAAATGTCCGTAAATACATTGACCTCCAGTTCGATCAAGAAACAGTAGCCTTCTTCTCAGATAGTGGACGGCATAAGACTTACGAACATTATAACAACCACGAACCAAATATTATTCGAAAATCTCTCCAGACAAAGCTCAACTTTCGTTATACAAACGCACAGAGTTTTTTCCAGAAACAAGATGAACTGAAAGTATGGATATCCAATGTGTATCCAGATATCATTTCCATTATAGAAACTTGGTTGCAGGCAGAAATATCGAATAGCAAATTTGCCATTGAGGGATATCAACTCCTTTCTTGAGCCAGAATTCATAAAACTTTTGGAGGAATAGCACCAGAGCAATCATATCAGCTTAACGCATAATTGCTTTCCCTTGCATCTGCGAAGCAGTTGGGTAAGACGAAAGAGGCATGGAGAAAAAAATCTGAATTTCTTGACTATAAACCGACTGTTAAATCAAACTCCAGAAATTGACGAGATAATGTTCGAAATAATAAAAGATGCAGCTCAGACTCAGGAAAAAGTTATGTCAGGAGATATAAATGCACCATTGATTGACTGGAACACGTTATTTGTAAAAAGATTTGTGGTATTCCTTTATCTCCAGACTATTAAAGCCCAGGAGGAATCTATTTCTCGTAAAGAATGTTAGATTTCCAAGGAGAGTTAAAGAGGCTTAAATGGCGAATTGCCTAGAGCGCGTTTTGATCTGGATGAATTAAGGTCACTCGCGCCGCATGGTAAAAGTGACTATACCACGCTGCTTCAGGAATATTGTTTGCACACCAAGCAAACGGAGACTCCTGATGTTCGGTTAAATTCCTGGTGCGCAAATTTCTCTGGGATGAGGGATGAGTTATCGGCAATAAATCGGCAAAATATTCTTGCCAAGAATCCGGATGTCTATTGTCCACTCTCAGGGGTGCTATCAACGACGCTATGTACCGCAACTCTCCTATTAAAATAGTACAAAAGGCAATCCGTCCTGTTTGGTTAACGCGATATTTGAAAAGACAACTAAACTGAAAGAATAAACTCTTGAGAATGTATGTAGAACCAACTCAACCCATGCATTACAAAGATTTTCTCCGAAAGCGGAACGCAAAAAAGTTAATAATCAAAAGGTCACGGCAGGAGTATGAAGCTGAAATTATAGAATGGGTCGGCGATAAGCCAAAAGTACATTTTAGCTACATCAATGGTCGGTTAAAGAAGAAGGAGACGGTGGCAGTGTTGATAGGTGAAAACAACGATGACATTTAGGAAAATCAAGATAAGGCAGAAAATCTTATTCAATTTTTTGTATCTGTTTTCCGTGATGAAGCGGATTTTAACCAACCAAACTTTCATACAATTAGTAACGACGCCGCCATAGAGGACCTTGAATTCACAGAAGAAGATGTGAAGGAGGATCTTATTGTACTAAATGACGTCTAGTCTCCGGTTTCTGGTCAAATTCCAGCAAAAGTATTGATGGAGCCTGCTGCCGAACTCTCTAGACCACTGTCGTGTATTTTCCGGTCGTCCTTCGATCGAGGCATCCTCCCCCCTGGTTGGAAATCAGAAAATATAAACCCTATTCGCAATGAAGGATCCAGAACGAGCGCTAAAAACTATCGAACGGTAAGCCTTACCTGCATTTGTTTTAAAGTGATTGAACTAATCATCAAAAGGCCAGCATGAAGTTTCTCGAAGTAAAAAACTTCCTTGACAGTGCTTACCATGGATTTTGACGAAACCACTCCTTTTTTTACAAATAAGCTCTATTCATTGGAAAAGTGGTTCAAGTCATTAGATGAAAACACCAGCGTTGATGTTGTCAACATGGACTTCAAAAAACCTTTGATAGTGTTCCTAACCACAGGTTACTCTACAAAGTCTAATCTAAAAGATCCAAA
>WEDG01005815.1:0-24511 GCA_017591395.1 Schistocephalus solidus | reverse complement strand
ACAACGAAGGTGGAAATTCCTGTGCTCACAACGACTGTTTAGACACCATACGCCGGATTAGCAAGAAATCTAGAGGGCGAATTACGCTTTCCCCGGCATTCTCAGCCATAGGGCTCATTGTAAATAGCTCAAAGCCACTAACTGTACTAGAGGAATTTTTTCCCGTGACTACTACGAGACCGACCGTACTTGCACTTGCTAGGGCTGAGAGCGGGTCTGATCTAGCCGACCTCGATGATTCGGGGCAGAAGACCTGACTAGTTTAAACCATTCTTTTCTCTAGCGACGGACGCCGAATACGAAGGTTCAAGCACAGCCTCCATGTCTTAGTGAAACGTGTCGACCAGGTTTTTAGTTTACCTTCTCTTCGACGTCTCCAAGTGGGCAACAGCGCTGGATCGAGAGCAGTAGAGCTTAGCTCGTGAGGCAGGCGACGGAAGACGTGCCCAAACCACCGCAGTCGTCTTTCTTGGATGGCCTGAGATATCCTGGCTATATTATCGCAGCGAGTGTGGATGGCTTCGTTTGAGGCGTTGTCTGTGTACTTCTCTCAAATCTTCGCTCATCTTCCACGCACACAGCCTATTTTTCACAACCGTAGAGGAGGACGGACCGGACGGATGCACGGTACACGCGGATCTTCGTGGCGATGGAGAGATCGCGTCGGGTCCATAGACACTTCCAAAGGATCGAGAAAACCCCACGAGCAGCGTCGATTCGGGAGACAATGTCGTCCTTACTATGTCAAATCGGCAGCATCCTGACCTCGAGGTATTTAAAAGCGTCTACTTTTTCATGTTGACAGCCATTAATTCCCAGTGATCCTTTCTCCTGGTCAGGGATGCAGCTCGAAAACAATTAGGTCATCCCAGAGTTTATGGAGGAGATCCAAGAAGATGAGATCACAGAAGAAGCGATCTCATTCGAACGCGGCGGCGAATTCAATTAATTAGACAGCCGTTGGCTGCTGGTATCCATGGCGGAATTCCAGAATGCACCTCAGAGTGAATTGCTGGCTCACGCATCCACGCCCAGCTCGGCATCCGGCTTGGTTGTTCCTCATCCCAAAGTCACGTAAACACTGAAACCGTCTGAGAAGGACACTAGTGAAGACCTTCGCAACAACTTTGATGTAGCTTATGCCATGGCAGATCTCACACTTTGTCTTATCTCCCTTCTTGAATACAGACAAAAGGATGTCCGAATCCCAGTCATTAGGAAATACTTCATCTCTCCACACTAGCTCAATCACCTCAGGAAGCCAGGGCGCCAAAGTGTCGACACAGACCTTGGAGATTTCTGTGGGAATACTGTCCTCCCCGGGCGCCTTGTTGATGTGCAGCTTCTGTATTGCATCGGCAACTTCTCCCTCGGAAGGGGGATCGCACGACACTGCATAGGTTGCAGAGAGATGAAACTAAGGTGCAGAGGATAGCGAGGGTGTGATCGGTTGCTCATCAAAGTTAAGGAGGTGCTAAAAGTGCTCACTCCAGCAATCGACCGTGGCCAAGTTGTCAACAATAAAGCTACCATTCACATCGCGAACAAAGTCACTAAGTGTCGAGGGCTTACCACTAACTTGGCGGATAATTTGGTAGAGTTTCAGATTGTTACCGACGTTTGAGACCTGCTCCATGGACGTCACTATTTCAGACCAATATTTCCGCCGATCATCCATAGCTTACTTTGTCGTCATGTTCCGGAGTTAGCAGAAAGAAGCATCGTCGTGGGACCTGGTTCAAGCCGCCTCAGTAGACAACTGCAGGTTTCGTCCACTGATCCAGTCAATGCGGCCCCGCTGGGTGAATCCGAGAATTTTCTCAGCTGCTCCATAGACGGATGTCTTTAGAGATGATCATTGATCAGTGCCTTCTCTGTCGGTTCGGGTTATAAAATGGGACCAGACAGAGGTAATTCCACCGATGTTGGAGGTGTTAGGAGTTTCAGCTGTGGTTCGCGCGTTTCAGGGGAAGGGGGTGACGAGACAGTGAGATTTTACAGGTTCCAGCATAGATTGGCGGCTGTTGATAGGTTGTGGGTGCAAGTTAGTAAGCCGGGCACACAGGCCTTTGTAATGAGAGTCCAAAACGACATGGCCTAGAGTGCTAGGCCCCGAGGAATTCACGTGCCTGTTTGGTGTTAGCCATTGCAACCACTTCGGTACTGTGCCAATTGAAGCGATGATCGAACTCAAGGGCGTGTGCAAGCACGAGTGACAAAGGGTCGCGTCAACCGATGGCCAGTTTATATTCGGTAATACGCGTTCCAAGTTGTCAGCCGGTTTAACCAATGTAAGTGCAAGAGCAGCTAGCACATGGAATACGGTAGATGAAATTAGTTTGCTGCTCTTTGAGTATGGATACCTGGGTCCAGAAAAGTCCGCACATTCCAACATCTAATACCATGAGTCCGTTCCTGGTTGAGAAGTCCAGCTTGTATAGTATTCGCTCGCACCACTGGACCAGGGTTGCGGAGCGAGTCGGTTACCGTGGACGTCGTAGCATGGATCGTATAATCGGACAGTTTTCATGAGTTCTCTTGGGGATTTTGAATACAGTCGGGTCCCCAACAGCCACTCGGATTGTTTGTTAGATGTTGTCTCCTCAAGAACTTAATCACAAGGCAGCGATGACAAGCAAACTTATATAATGGCGGTTCACGGTTAACATGTCACAGTGCCATCGTCGTAGGGATTTGCGGCATTTTATAAGGCAGTCGGCATGCCAGCCCTCAGCCCTCCGTGCCCTAGTAGCACTGTCGCTGCTGGTCCACGACTGCTTATTCGTCGGACCCCAGAGTCTGCTTATTTCGCAGCCAACCCTTACTGAAGTTCGTTCCACTATCCGCCACCTGTGGACACGCCGGGTAGCCAGCAGCTAGGCTAACGTGTAACCTGTCTTCCCGGACAGATACTTTATATAAGAGTTACGCAAAAATCGCAGGGCACAAAACTGACGACCAGACGCCAAACAGTCAAGGAATGAGGGTGTTGCTAACGGCAGTGGACCTCAGCGATTATTGCTATCAAGCTATTTAAATCAAAGAAGTAGAGTATTTAAATAGATTTGAATAATTAATGTGACCCACTTGTGAAAAACTCGACGGCCCCTACTAATTAGTTGAGCCTGGGATTCATCTGGTGGATTCTAGATTGATTGCGTAGGAAATCCTGCTTTGGCCGCAAGCTCACTGTATCAGAAGTGGTGGATTCCGCACGCTGTAGTAGGCTGGGGGTAACTTGACTCAAGTGTGATCCAACTCACCGTTCTTGGTGGGGGCCTCGTAGCTCAGTTGAAAAGAGCGTTGGCTGTACTAAAGCCTTCCCCTTGCAGGCGTGGGTTCGAATCCCACTGAAGCTGCCGGGTTTACACAAGTGGGTCAGATGAATAAATCAAATAAGTTGACACAGTAGGAATATACCCCTAGGGGTACGTATTTCAGTGCCCTATTCACATTATTTGTGCATGGGAAACCCAAAACGTGACAGGCAGTGCCCATGAGGTTCGAAACCAGTGCTACAGAAGACCCGAGGAGAAGAAAAAGAAGATGAACCATCCTGGTTTGACCAACGAAGGAGGAAGTGCCTTTCAGGACGTGTTCCAACGTCAGACGGCTTATGGCTTGCTGATGATAGTAAGTGCGCCAGAGTTCGTTCCAGTGAATGACGAACCGGTCAGGATGCGCATAGCCTGGTGACCATACATATGGTGCCTTGGAGGTGGAAATTTAAGCACTTGCGTACATGATGCAGCGCCTGTGTGGGCGGCGGGAGAGAGGGAGAAAGTGGCCCCTGCCCGCCACCAGTCTTTGCTGTTCTATGTACAACCCACTGTGCCCCCTTAAACGGGTCGCATGGTAGATGCACTGGACAAACACGGGACCAGATCAGGGCAGGAGTTATTCTGGATGCGCTCCCATAAAAAATGCCAAACAGGTCATCTTGACTCTGTCTTGACACTGGGCACAGGCGGGTGAAAGGAGAGAGAAAGAGAGAGAGAGAGACGGAAGATGCAGTGAAAGTCTACTATCATCTAAAAATAATCCACACACGTCACCGTCCCTGCACCATCATGCAGGGGAACACACGGCGGACATCGTCGGACTACGACGGTCGAACTGTTGTATGCACAACCCACCACATTGGGCTGGAGTAATGTTACCCTTAACTGAAAGTAAGGTTTTAGTCGTCCCATCCTCCCCCCACCCCGCCCACTTACCCAGGTTGTCGTCTGGTCGTTGTGATTGATGAAGAAGGGACGTCCGTTGGCGGTGAGGGCCATTTGCCAACCGGGTGGCAAGCCCTCAGTATCCAGATTGCCGTTGGGGGCGGAATAAGCAGTGGCACCGCTACCAGTCGGAGTCGGGGAGACAATGGATATGGGACTACGAGTAGTAGCAACAGCAGCAGCAGCATGACTGATTTCAACAGTGTTGGTGGTGGCGGTGGCTCTTTCACCTCCGCTGTCGACAACAGTGACGTTAGCAGTAGCTAAGAGGTCCGGCGACGAGGCCACCACTGGCGCAACCAGACAGGGAGCACCTGTGTTAGCTTCACATAGAGAGGCGGTATCAGGGGAACCTGAGTCCATGGCTGCAGGAAGAAGGGCATGGTGGCAATAAGGAAAATTGCTTGGATTTATGCAGTTTCACCACCTGATGGACATACAGTGTAAACCTCGAAAGCATTGCTGTACGCAGTTTTGACACAAGACGGGACCTCTAGTGAGGTCTGATCAGATTGCTAGGCAAATCCATTTAAAAACAACCGTCAACCGTCTGCAAAAACCACACACGGTATAAACGACTATTTGAGTAGGATTATTTTTTTCCCATCGAATTCCAATGCTGATATCAACTCAAACAGTAGCTATTTGGTAAAAAATATCCTCTTCAAATATTATGTTCGATGAAAGAGCACCTTTCGATTTTCGCAGTTTTTCAAATCCTGAAGAATTCCTAGCTTTTGAAATTGCTACCTAAATAACAGTCAGTCTGTTTGCTTACTAATGCTACTTATGAGATATATAACGACCCTCGTAAAACTGTATGAGCCCCCTGCACAGAAAGCATATGGCTTGTGGGCTTCAAGCCGTAAACGTTAATGTAACATACAATGGGCACAAGATAATAAGGGAATGGAAAACTATTTTAAAACGTGCAGCCACCCTTTCTTAGAGTACAAAAAGGTGAATAAGGTAGGACCCATGTCCACATGAGTGGAAAAAGGTTATTTTAGAGCATGTCTTAAATCAAATATATTTAAGGGCGTCGAAAATCAATGAAGAAAATTCACACTACTTTAGCAGCCACGTTTAACTGGGATCTATTTTGCAGGCGATCGAAAAGAATTGCATGCACAGTCCGGTGTTGCTGAAATACCTTGGAGCAGGATGAGTAATATTACCATCCTACTTAAATAATGTTAGTAAGGATGACTGGTATGACCGCCTAAACAGGACACGGGAAAAGGAACCGCCCACAATATATGTATGTTTGCGCCAAATTTCAAGGAAATTGTGTTTAAGATTAAGGTGAGGGTAAGGATTAAGTAAAGGGTTTGGTTTACGTTTAAGATTAAGATCAGAGTTGGGATTATGGTCATGATTAGTCTAAGGGTATTATCGTGGTAAATGTAGTGTTAAGGTTTATGGTGGCAGACTTCCCATCTCATGAAATGCCAACAAAATCCTAAGTATGGTATGGCTTCGGTTCGTGTTGGTTGTAGGGTTTAGGGCAGTGCTCGGGGCTAATATTAAGGATGCGATTTAGGTTCATGTTAGGGTTAGCGTTGGTGTTGATACACGGGCATATTTACCCTTTCTGGGATTCCCCGGAGGGCCACCTATTTTAAGCAGGCGGGGCGGTTCCAATTTCCGTTTGCATACAAGGCATCCCTACCGATATTTTGTATTTAAACAGGCGTTTCAGAAGTTCTGTTGACATGTAATGAGATTGGTCACTGGCCGCACATATAGACAGCATTCTGTGTTGAATTAGATTAAACTGGAACAATGAAAAATGTCAATATACTGCATCTTGTTGCTCAGATTCCAGCCCCTAGAAACAGTCACACAAGGAGAAACCGTTAAATACCAAAACATTTCAGCGTAGACATATTGGAGGTAAGAAGTGGAACGACGAAGGTGTGTGTTTTTTACCTTTAGCAGTTGAAGAAATATGTCAGCATTGAGAGTCAGTGATATTGTTAAAATACTGCCTCGGCACAAATTGATACATCAATAGTTTGAATTGCACGGCGAAGAAATGCGAGGTTTGAAAGTCACACAAAGAAGGATAGGTATGGGGAGATGTGCCAATAAAAGCAAGCCACGGAACTCACCATCAGATGAAAGACTGGTAACGTTGGGTGACAGAGACACCTAAATCAAAGAAAAGAATACAAAGAAGAAGGTAGAAAAATGCTTCTGGCTCCTTCCAAGAAAAAGGGTTTCATTGTTGCCAGAAAAATAAAAAATGGGCCAAAATTGTTTAAATGTCTCTCAACCGGCTCTCTTGAACGTAATACAGGTGATCTTGCACTAAACTCTACGAAGAGTAAATATTCGCGTGCTCTAACACTGAACCGAATGAAAACATTAATTTTAACCGCAATTATAATCTTAGTACTAACTATAACCTCAAACCAAAGCGTAATTTCACTGGAATATAGCGCAAAGCCACCTATAATATGGATAGCTCATGTTCTCGTGTCCTGCCTGGGGGCAGTGTAAGCGTCACGTACCCAGAAATTTTTCATGAATTTTTAAGTTTTTGAGGACATTTCGTAAGCATATATATATATATATATATATATATATATATATATATATATATATATATATATATATATATATATATATATATATCAACCACGCGCCTTAGTAGGTCATGCATTGGACAGATACATCAAAACACAAAAATATTTACTTCAGACCTCAGAAGTTAAATAGGTCCCATAATTTACAAAAACAGTGTTGCTGTGCAATGCCAGAAAGAGAGAAAAAGTATTTCGTCAACTTCTAACTTCTAAACTAATTTGTGCGGATGGTCAAGCGTGGAGGATGAGGAGGAGGAGGAACCATTAAACGGAGTTAATTAGGACCGTGACAAACCTCCATACTGGCGTTGGGCTGCTGCTGAACAGGACCGGGAGAAAGGGCGGACTCAGCAAGAGGTCGTGGAGTAGTATCCTCTACGCGGACCTGGTGTCTCCTAAGGTACATCGTCTGTGCCGCCTGTACTTCCTCTTCGGGTGTGGGACCCGTAGAAACGAGAAGCATAGGTGGTGGGCGGCTTAAAGTCGCAGTGGTGCTGCTCTGACCCCGTCGAAGAAGTCGTCTGGTACGGGTAGGTTCATCCATCCCTTCTTCCTCATCATGCGGACGATGTTGATGTATTACTGGCGGCCTCACTTTGATGCTGTGAACCGCTGGACGGTCTCTCAGAAGCCACTTCCGGATCCGACTGACTGCCGTTTACGATGGATGCCTGTGCGTCATTGGCGGGGGACGGGGCACCTTGAATGTCTGCAAGGGAGCCTTGGAATAGAACGAGTCCAAACATTAACTGAAACCGTAGACTAATTTTGGATTGAAAGCGATATGTGCATAAGCTAGGGATGATTCATAGATCTCCCTACGCACCTCGCTTTTTACATTTACACCGTCATCGAAAAAAAATATATGCAGAATAACATGACCGACAAAGACGAGGGAGACTGGAATGACCATTTCTGGCTTATTAGCCGTCATCAGCCAGCCATACCCAACCCCAGGAGCCTTAGACTTCTGTCCAACAGGTCGCGAGTTCGAGCCTCGGGCGCCGCAGCACCTTAATCTCTATCCACCCATTTACATGAGCATCAGTTAGCGGTGAGAAATGGCCAATCCAGTGTTCCTTGACTTTGTCGGTCATGTTATTTTGCCTATATCCTTAATAGCCTTGCGGCTGCTGGCGGAGTTCAAGAGTGATTCGCAGGGCACAGCGGGACGAGTGAGTCCTGTAACCGATCGGTGAGTGCCTACTTACCATATATATATCCGCATCCCAGGAAATAAAAATAAATTAAGCTAAAGTTCCTCAGGAACAAAGTAACTTTATTATGTAAACTTTCGAGCCTGGTAACCCAGTTCGTCTGCACACAAATGGGAGATGTACAGAAAACAGTTAACCTTAAACAATGCCCAACACAAGATGTTATGGTTGGCTAAAGTTTGAGCCAATAGGCGTCCAGAGTTTTAATTTATCCGGTCGATAGTGGCTGCTTTCGCTTCCACTTGACCTTGAGGAATTTGTAATTGGCATCCATTGAGATATGCCTGTTAATGCATGCCTCGTCTCGATATATTGCCACCAGGAATTCGCGGCGCTTCCTCTTGGGCAGGCGTCAACGATGTGGGTATCCTCCCATGCAAATAGGTGTCCTGTGCCCAGTGTGTACATGGCTACCTGAGATAAGGGGTCTCGTCTCCTCACTGCTCACTGATGTTTGTGCAAACGAGTGGATAGAGATTCCCCTCTGGACCTAGCGAAGACCTGTACAACAGAACTCCTACAGACTTACTCTACCGATGTACATGCGGACGTCCTCCTTGAACTCCTCGATATCTGCCTTGAAAAAACCCTCCCGTTTGCCAAAAAATATTATCGACAACTACAAGGCGCCCCTATGGGGTCACCCATATCCGGTTTTTTGGCGGAGGTTGTGATGCAGAAACTAGAGGCCACAACTCTCCCCAGATTTAACCCGAGATTGTGGCTACGCTACGTCGATGATACATTCGTCATCGTTAAATGAAACCAACTTGAACCACTTCACAAAAACCCTAAACTCTGCATTCCCAGGAATGTAATTCACCATCGAAACAGAAGTTAATGAACGAATCCCGTTCGTATATGTCCTTGTACACAGGAAGAGAGACGGGACGCTACATACCTCAGTCAATCGTAAAACTACATACTCCAGAGCTACGACCTCTCAGGTGTCAAAAGTAACAAATTGGCGAACCCTCCCGTGCGTAAAGAATGCATTTGAGCTCGTCGAAATACAGCTCGATAAACACCATATACAAATAGCGCACAAGCCTACAACAACTTTGCAAACCCAGCGTGTACACCCCAAGGACAGGTTTGGCTATTTCTGCAGAAAAGACGTCCTCTACAAAATACCGTGTACCAGTTGTGATGCAGTCTATTGTGACCAAAGCGGGAAATTTCTATCTATCCATTTACATGAATATCAGTTAGCGCCGAGGAGACGACCCCATATCTCCGGTAGCCAGGTTCACGCTGGGCGCAGGAAACCTATTTGCATGGGAGGATTCCAACATCGTTGGCGCCTGCCAATCACGGAAGGACCGCGAATTCCTGGAGGCAATGGACTCAGACGAGGCATGCATTAACAGGCATATCCTTTGGATGCCAATTACAAATTTCTCAAGGTCAAGCGGAAGCGAACCGGATAAAGTAAAGCACTGGACGCCTATCGGCTCAAACTAAAGCCAACCATAGAATCGTGTGGCAGGCATTGTTTAAGGTTACATGTTTTGTGTACAACTCCCATTTTTATGAAGATGAACTGGGATATAAACCTTTAAAATTTACATAATAAATTCATTTTATATATATATATATATATCCTAAATTAGAGACGAGCCCGAGAGTTGACTGATAGGTTGATACAGAACTGTTTCAGGATTCTTTAGTTTAAATCAGCCAAGTGAAATCACGACCACCGACTGGGGCTGGAAAAAAACACGATCAGACGCAGATATGGCGCAAATGGTTAATCAACGGCGTCTAACGCATAGGTTATAAGCACTTCGTGGGACCGAAATTCATCGGTGCCTCGCCGTCTGCCAGACTCTGTTTCATGTCGTCATGCAGAGCGTTCAAAAGAAATATCAGTTTGCTTTTGACAGTGCACAAGTACTCGACCGAGCCAAAAGCGAAATGGCGCGCGAGTAAATCGAAGCTTTACAATTTGAAGTTAAGTCGGCCAACCGTAAGATCGAGCTACTAACGTCCTACGAGGTCTTTTGGCACCACTTAGTCACCACAGGGGGAACGATAAAAAAATATGGGCCTAACAATAGTGCCTATGAAATATTATGTTTCATCTTCGAAGGAAAGTCTTCACAGGCCAAGTCTTACAGTAACATATCAAGGATCGGTCATAAAGGCATACCCGGGAGCATGCGAAACAGAGAAGACAGTTTCTAGTTCCTTATTTGCACCGAGAAGAAAGAAAGAAAACATTGGCACTGTCTCGGTGACACGAGAGCTCAAGTAGCCCCGAGGGAAATTTATATCGCTTTGAGAAAAAATACTTACCTGCGGATGTCTCCATGCTGTCATCGGTACGTATATGCGCATCAAGGTTGCCAGGGGGTTCGACCCACGCCTCACCTTCTTGAATCGCATGCTGACAAATTCAAAGATGGAAATATGTCTACTTAGCGCCATTAAAGTAGGCCGTGTCTGATACAAAAATAGAACTGACTTAATCAGGCTTTGATTCCTGTAAAAATGCGCCATGTCCATGTTACTCTTTCACTGCAAAAACTAAGTGTAGTTGAGCTTTGCTTGTTAAAATAGGGCTGACTTACCATTGACAGAGGGCTGTACCAGGTCGTGCGCTGATGTACGTGGTCGAGATAGTAGACTCGACCATTCACATCAGTGCGTTGTTCCCATCCATCGGGGAGACGACTTAAAGGAAGAAAAAGCGACAGTGAGTTCTGTTCGGCTAGTTTACCCTACCCCAAGCAGCTCAATGAGTCGTTTTTTTCAGAATCGCGACATCAGGAGTACTTCTTCTTCTGTCATCTCCGTTCCCTTCGCTCTTATTCAGACAACCTATGATATTTGCATCTAACATTCCTTCATCAACGTTGAAAATCTGTATCTATTAAGTTCTAACTTTAATTAACTGACCTTTTGGACTGCCAAGAACGTTCTTGCCTTTCACCCAATCAATCTTTCGTCTAATATGGTAACGACGGTCTGTCCTTAAATGTGGACTCTTTTTCCATGTGAAAGCGCCTAATTAGAATGACTTCAGTGGATCGTGTTTACTCAGGGTTGACCAGCCCTTCATTGTCTTGGAATCTCACCAGGCATTTTTAAATGCTGCATGTAGACTTTGACCTCCAAAACTCCGATTGCAAATTTCGATTCAAACGCACATGAAGAGAGTTGGCTGGCAAAAGGTGGTCTGCAGGGTGGAATGGACTCAGATGCTAGTGTTCATACATTATTCAGCATGGCTATATGCGAACGGTGTGCCATGTTGCGGGGCGAGGTAGGCATCCAGGCTCCGTCTGCTGTGAATGCAGATTGGATTAAACTCCCTATGGAACGTCTCAGGAAATAACTGTGAAGATAGCACTTATGATCTAAATGAGCAGGATGAGATGCACGCTAAAGTCCTTTTTATCACACGTTTTCTGGCCCATCCTGCCGATCACACCGTTCTCCCATTGAATGCCCTAGTGCAGGAGTTCCTGAAAAAATCGCGCGCATTCAATGCATGCATATATATATATATATATATATATATATATATATATATATACTAACACAGAGAATACGTAAAAGACCGCAGTTTTTAAATCTATCAGGATAAAAGAAGGCGATAGAATCAGTGGTAGGATATGGGAAAAGGAACCATCTCCCCCCACACAAAATAGGTGGCCTTGCATTAAATACTAGGAAAAATAGGTTTTGGGGTGGGATGATTGTTAAGGTTTTGGTTAGGGTCAGCATTAGCACTAAGACATGGGAATATTTAAACTTCATGGAATTTGGTGCAGGTTCACCTTATTTTAGCGACTCTGTTCCACAACATTAAGCAGTCGGCTAGAAGCGGTAATACTAGAAAACCCCATAATTGGACTTAAAATTATTGGCCTCAAACAAAAAAATAAAATAAATGGTTAGAAGAGGAGCGCGAAAAATGTTGGGAAAACCAAGCAATACTTGCATAGTAAACGGAATATATAGGGCGCGGTCCGCCTGTCGACAATGTTAAAGCCGGTGGTGACCGCGCAGACGAGGAGCATCATTATGATCATCGTCAGAGGAAAGGATGAAAATAATAAATACGACAGTGCTGGTGAGGATGATAAGGATGAGGGGAGGAGGATGAGGAGGGGGCGATGAAGGAGATTAATGACTACTCTTCGAAATGAGGATGAAAAAGGGCAGGAGAACATTTTTGAAGCAACTAACCTCAGGGGGCGGTCCCACTGCGTACGTCTATTAATATGATCCACGTAGTATGTGCGCCCATTCTGATCAATGCGTTCATCCCACCCATCGGGTAGGGGTTCGTTTTCTGGCATTATGCTGGTCTGGAGGGCCGTTTCGTGGGCATCATCGTCACCACACCCAGACTCATTTGTGATATGGGTGGCTTCCAGGTCGGCTGAATGCAACTGCGCGAGCCGAGCTGACACGCCACTTGAAGCGGCAGCAGCCGCTACTGCCGTCGTGGGGGAAACTGGTAGCGAATGCTACAATAAACAGACTGTTACATAGCGAGACAGTTGGAGCACGTGTGAGAATTCACACAATGGCTGGTGCAAAACCAGTGGCGCGTTACTAACGCCACAGAAACTTTATACAAGGATCCAGAAGTAATAGAACTTACATTGGGAATGCACGCACGATCAACGTTTAGGAACTCGAGAAATACTAACGTCCAAAGTGTCCGGGAGGTAAGATAGGGCAAGTAAGAGTTTGCCCTTCACTCTTGATCGCACGCTGAAGAATGAAAGACACTTTATATTGTTGAGCAAATATGTGCTACTTGCAATTATTAAGTAGACATTTCGGTGTTCATGTCTGTACACGAAAGGGGTGGGTGCGAGGCGTACGATAAGGGTGGAAATTACCTGGTAAATGCGTTTCTAAGTAGAAAAAATTCTTATTTCTGTTCTCAGGAGTAATAGGCGTGGAAAATAAGCTCGAGTTGTTTCATACGCGCAAGCACGATGGGTAATGGGGAGCGCCCAAACAACAAACGTCGACCAAACTTAACTTCGTTGTAGTCGTCGAAACAACTACGCATTTTTTGGTGTCGCAGATAATAAAAAGTAAGAAGGTAGACAAAACCCCAGATAATTAAGTCCTGGAACGGAATCTAAACGCCGACCTTTTGAACTCTCAGACAAGTGTTAAGCCACCTGAACTCTAAGGGGGTCGCCACCGGCACGTGGGCAATTAACTTTTGCCTTGCATGTAAACTAAGCAAGCTGGACATAGATTAGACTAAATGTTCTGTTCAATTTCTGTTCTTGCACATAGAGACATTGAATCAGTTCCAAAAGAATAACTAAATAACAAGCATGTTGACGATGCAGCGGCGGCACCTTATTAGCGCGTTTTGCAGGAAATACACAGCTGGATCTTATTTCAAGGTGGATGTTTTCCGACTTCTTATACTCGGAGGATCAAAAACGCTGGTTATGTCGAAGAGGCACTACACAACTAACTCCAAGCCACTCCCCTATTGATATGCTAACTTATTAAGTAAACATTCATACTTGTAATTTATACACCAGAAACCACATAGGAAAAGTTGGAAGACGCAAAGAGGTGTCAGGTTCTTCATGGTGGAATCATGTATCAGTAATGAGGTGATAAAACACTCGTCTGAGCTTTTAGCGTGTTGCAGTCACTGATGCGTGGCTGTAATTTGCCAGCCATACACAATTCAAGTTCTATAAGACCCAAGATTTGAACTGGGATTTTAGTTACTGAGAGCTGATAAATCCAACGTTTTGTCATTGACTAAGGAGTCCGTTGACGTAACGGTTGTTATTGGGGGCAGTACATTAAGTGGAAGGACGTTCACCGATCAGGTTGCGGGGATATGCACGTTTCATTGCGCCCTGGGGAGCAAACTCGAACGCTCACAGGCAGTTGCATAAGGGCGAGAAATATATACAGGAAGGCACTAATGAAAAAGACAAAGGCGGCGAACTGACAATTTTCGACTAAGTAGCTGTCGTCAGCAATTCGTATTCAGGTTCCACAAACCTGGGGTTTAGTATGGCTAGAGTTGATGGTGGTGGTAGCAGCAGCAGCAGTAGAAGTAGTATTAGTAGTAGTAGTAGTAGTAGTAGAAGTAGTAGCATTAGTAGTAGTAGTAGTAGTAGTAGTAGTAGTAGTAGTAGTAGTAGTAGTAGTAGTAGTAGTATTAGTAGTAGTAGTAGTAGTAGTAGTCAATGGTTAGGGGGTGAGAAATTAACGTTTGGACAGAGTAAGAAAGCAAAAGTAGGGGGAGAAGGACAGGAAACACCGGGCTCAGGTGGGGGAGGAGGAGAGAGTGCGGTAGCTGCAGCGCAAGGCTACTATCACTTAAAACTAATTCACGCACAAGTCACCGTCCCTGCACCACCCTTCCGTGGAGTATACGGTGGACCTCGTCGAAATCGACTGTCGAACTGTCCGTAGTAGAAGTCGTAGTAGTAGTATTAGTAGGATTAGTAGTAGTATTAGTAGTAGTATTATAAGAAATAATAATAGTAGTAGTAGTACTATGAGTAGTAGTAGTAGTAGTAGTAGTAGAAGTAGTAGTAGTAGTATTATTAGTAGCAGTCGTAGTAGCAGTAGTAGTAGTAGTAGTAGTAGTAGTAGTAGTAGTAGTAGAAGTAGTAGTAGTAGTAGTAGTAGTAGTAGTAGTAGTAGTAGTAGAAGTAGTAGTAGTAGTAGTAGTAGTAGTAGTAGTAGTAGTAGTAGTAGTAGTAGTAGTAGTAGTAGTAGTAGTAGTAGTAGTAGTAGTAGTAGAGTAGTAGTAGTAGTAGTCAATGGTTAGGGGGTGAGAAATTAACGTATGGACAGAGTAAAAAAAGCAAAAGTAGGGGGAGAAGGGCAGAAAACAGGGTAAGGGAAGTAAAAGATTATGGCAGTCTGCGGAACAACAATGCAGGAATCAACAAGCCGTGAAAAAGATCGTTGCGTGTAAGAGCGAGAGACAGAGAGAGGCACTGCCCAGTTTGTGAATCAGCAGCAGTCGGAATTGTCCAGTGGTCATCGGCGTATGACGTGGTGTAACGAACCAAAACTCAAACCGTTTATGTTTTAATCGACCTTCTATGTTTGGCGACACCCGCCCCTTCCAACCGTCTCGTGCTCAACCCACCGCCCCGATAAGTCCCTTTCTTAACGTGCATTTGTCTTATTCGATTACGTACACATTTCCCCTCTTTTAATGTACCCTCGACTTACTCGATTATGTACATATTGACCCACTTTTAACATATCTTTGTTATATCTAAACACTAAAAATAAACTTGAACGCCAAAACAGCCTGCGTTTGGTGTCGATTAGACGCTGGCGTAGGAAAGGCGCAGCGACAGGTCTAAAGCAGACGTGCTCTTTAGAGCAATTTTAAAAAGCTACACCTATATGGCGTGAAGAGTGTAGATGACTAGTAGTAGGAAGCGCATGGGAGTTTTCGCACCGTGTCAAAAGAAAACCTTCCGATAGCATCGAATATGTCTAGGGGTTGTTTTTTTTAAAGAATAGCTGGCTATTTTAGGCAAAAAGCCGATGTTACATTGTATCGAGGTCATTTTCTGTGCTGCCAAGTGTCCGAAAACAGGGCTGAATGTTTGTGCGCGTTCTGTTATGACAGGACATAAAATCGCAGGATATTTATATTAGATGCCTTCTACTTCTCCCAAACAGGATTTGCGGTTCACGCAAGCCGGGTAATTTGTGTGCGTAAAAAGCCCGTTCGTTTCAACAGAAGATAAGGGCTCGCGAATTCAGGAACTTGTGCTACAAAACGCCAAATGAATGGTAGCCAGCAATAAATTGCTTCACCGAGTCCTAAGGATTCGAATAACGCTAAACCGCGCCTTGGCAACATGTCGGTCAAGGACGTTGTCGAGATAATTGGAGGTATCTTGTGCGTCAGCAAAAGAGGCTGTAATGTGAGAGAGCTGGTAGTGCTAACTTCCATAAACTTCGTGACCTTTTGGTCAACTCCATACGGTCGTCACAGGTTTACAAACCAGTCCACAGGTTTAAAGTTACGACCGCTGCAGGAACTGCTGTACGTATGCGGCAAGAGCGTAAGATTCACAGTCAATGCACAATTGAAAGGGCAGGTCGACCCATTAGCTATAAGCAATCTATTAGGATCAATCTCAGCGTAAATCTTCATATCCGGTCTAATGCGAAAATTGCACAAAAGCTTACAACGAGCTGCATTTTATGGAAGATATGAGAATTATATTTCTGCTGTTGTTAACAGGAAGAGACATGAAGAACTACTGCCCAAAGATAGGAAAAAGAAGCGTGCGAAGAGCAAATTTACAAAGATGTATGGGGAAAAAATTAGCTGTGTTCCTGGAACATTTTGTATTTAGGCTAACAGGTGTCTCTGCTCAGACAGCAACTTGTCGGAAGATCACTCGAAGAGGACAGTACATGCACTTACTAAGTTTTGCCTCAATTCAGAAAAAAAATGAAGTTTATGTTTTGCTCGGTCAGTCTAGCAATTCGGAGTTGATTCATCGAGATAACATGGTTATATTTATTAAAAACACCCCTCTGGGAAACTCACTGGTATTCAACGGAGGTGACTATCGAAAAAACGGAAAAGGTCAACCCCTCTTGAAGGATGATATTATGTCAAAAGTGATCATGCAATGGCCGCGATGCGCAGATAAGCAGGCATTTACCAACTGTAACTTGGTATTGAGCCTCATAACGGTTATGTCCGTTCGTTTGCCTATTCAGGCCAAATCAAAGTGCACTTACGAGATTACGGGAAAGGTCCTATTTTGAACGAAAACTGGGCGTCCCTTGCATCTTCCACAGACCATAGCTAAATCACGTGACTCAAACTCTCGTTGCTCCGTAGGAGCCAGTAACGTAAATAAACGCATTTCTTCTGATGCCCCTTAGATCCCTCTCCGCCCCCGCCCACGTGACCGACTGGTGATCAGGGTGGTTTAGCTTAAGCCACATGACGCGTTTCTTGCCGTAATCGCACCTCGTTCTCTCATAGCAGGCACATCCGCAGGTCCGACTAACACTCTCTGCCGAGTGTGCACGCATTCCTAGACTGTCATCCTACTGGATTGCGAGTTACTGTGACGGTTCGCAGTTGGACAGGGGGCCATAAAACGTAAGATGTCATTAACTTACGCCTGTTCTGCGACCTTCGCTCCGTTAAAGTTTATTCGAGAACCTACCAATGCCAACGTTTTTTGAAGAATGGTCGTCCCCTAGACGATTTGAAGCTTTGGGCAGCCTGTGGCGGAATGAACAGTCACTGGGCGTTTTTGCGAATATCACCCTCTGTCCGAGACGGAGACCGTTGACGACGATCTACGTCCCAGCGACCCGATCTGTCAGGAGCAAGAAAACTACGAACCGCCGGATTAACTTAAGAACAGTTAGCTGGGGGTAAGTATAATGCACACACACACACACACACGATAGTTCGACCGTCGATTTCGACTATATCCACCATATGCTCCACGGAAGGGTGGTGCAGGGACGGTGACTTGCGCGTGAATTACTTTTAAGTGATAGTAGCCTTGCGCTGCAGCTACCGCACTCTCTCCTCCTCCTCCCTCACCTGAACTCGGTGTCAAGACAGAGGCAAGAAGACCGGAGGCGGGAGAGGACGAGGTGGCTGGCGCGGCCGGAGCCGCCTCTGGGCGTACCACCACACCTAACTCGGATCCCACGGAGTGGGAGTGCCATAAAGGCCACATTAAGAAGGAGCCATTGCAGCCTGATTCTCAGTCCGCCAGTCAGCCACTCCACACACAACACACATTGGGCAGACCACGCGGTCCGAGTTATCCCGTCAGTTGGCAACCTTCCAAGCCACGGTTTTTAGAACATCGTGATAGTTTCAAGCGCGTCAGATTGTTTATAGTGAGGAACATGCGCTGAGTTGTCGACCTCATTCTCTCCCCCACCCCCACAGTCAACCGCTGTCCGAGCCGGTCAGTTGTCTGATGCGGAAGTGGGCGACACACATGACAGTTCGACCGTCGTACTCCGACGATATCCACCGTATGCTCCATGGGAAAGTGGAGCAGGGACGGTGACTTGCGCGTGATTTAGTTTAAAAGGATAGTAGTCTTGCGCTGCAGCTAACACTCTCTCTCCTCCTCCTCCCTCACCTGAACTCGGTGTCAAGACAGAGTCAAGAAGACCGGAGGCGGGAGAGGACGAGGTGGCTGGCGCGGTTGGGTCCCCTAAGTCCTAGTCGCCCCTCGGCGTGCCACCATACATTCCATGTTCGGCATTTGTTAGCGGAGCGCAACCTGAACAACACATGCCGTGTGGCAGGTGGCTAGCGCGACCGAAGCCGCCCCTGGGCGTACCACCACACTTCGCTCGGATCCCACGGAGTGGGAGTGCCATAAAGGCCCCATTGAGAAGGAGCCATTGCAGCCTGATTCTCAGTCCGCCAGTCAGCCACTCCACACAAAACATGCATTGGGCTGACCACGCGGTCCGAGTTACCCCGTCAGTTGGCAACATTCCAAGCCAAGGCATTTAGCGCACCGTGATAGCTTCAAGCGCATCAGATTGTTTATAGTGATGAAAATTCACTGAGCTGTCGACCTCACTCTCTCCCCCACACCCACAATCAGACAACCGTCCGAGCCAATCAGTTGTCTGATGTGGGAGTGGGCGCATTGGCTGACGAGTCGACAGTTCGACCGCCGATTTCGACGAGGTCCACCTTATGCTCCACACCAGGTGGGGCCGGGACGGTGACTTGCGCGTGAATTAGTTTTAAGTGATAGTAGCCTTGCGCTGCAGCTACCGCACTCTCTCCTTCTCCCCAACCTGGGCCCGGTGTCAAGACAGAGTCAAGAAGACCAGAGATGGGAGAGGGCGCATGTGGCTGGCGCGGCCGGAGCCGCCCCTGGGTGTACGACCACACCTGACTCGGATCTCACGGAATGGGAGTGTCATAAAGGCCACATTAAGAAGGAGCCATTGCAGCCTGGCTCTCCATCCGCCACTCCACACAAAACACACATTGGGCTGACCACGCTGTCCGAGTTATCCCGTTAGTTGGCAACCTTCCAAGCCACGGCTTTTAGCGCACCGTGATAGTTTCAAGCGCGTCAGATTGTTTATAGTGAGGACCTGCGCTGAGCTGTCGACCGCAATTCCTCCCCCAGCCCCAAAATCAGACCACCGTCCGAGCCAGTCAGTTGTCTGATGAGGGATTGGGCGCATTGGCTGACGGGTTGGCGTACCCATCTCCGCGCGCCACAGCACGACCTGGCCCCCAAAACGCACTCACCAGGATTCACTTACTCAGGAGATATGGAGGAGCCATCGCCGTTTGACTCCCAATCCACTGATCAGCCACTAGACACACACAACACATACACAGGGCCAACGGCTTGGTTTGGTGTAAGCGTCAGATTGGCAGCCTTCCAAGCCACGGTTTCTACGAAACCATAATTTTAGCTCACCATATTTACCCACTGATGATGGCGAGGGGTATGATCCTGGGTTGTAGCGGACTCTTCAGTGATTTCAACCACTTCACAAGCCCCACGAGTCACAGTGCGAGTAAAACTGGTGCCGAAAAGTCAGTGGGCCCCTTGTCTACACTACACGTCCCAAATGCGGGTTGAAGTTAGCTGGGTGTATTTTTTAGCACCTTAAAACAAGCGTACATAAAGGTTCAGGTGAACAAGAAAGATACAAACATGTAAATTGTACAAATACCTACACAACTCCCCCGCCAGATCATTTGTTGTACAAAAAAACGCTCGATAAAAATGCAATAAAATAAACCGCAAAGTCCTTAAGATTGGCGGAAAATGGATATATCTACCGAAGGAAATGCGTTGTGGTGAAAAGGAGTAGCAAAATGTGTGGGTAAGTTGGTCAAGTGTGATGGTACCGACGGTGAAAAGTTTGGTTGCGGCAGTAATGAGTCAACGATGCTTCAAATCAACTGCAAGGCCCGCCTAGAAGGCGGGATTACATTAACCCTCGCAACGGTATCGACAAGGAAACGGAAACCACTCGACTTACCATGGAAGCGCTGGGCCGAGCACTTCAGAAGTGTCCTTAATTGCTCATCAGCCATCACCGATGCTGCCATTGACCGGCTCCCTCAAGTGGACACGAAAAATGACCTGATCTGCCGCCTTCCCTACCAGAAACCAATTGGGCCGTGAAGCAGATTTCCAGCGGTAAATAACCGGGAACCGACGCAATCCCACCCTAAGTCTACAAGCATGGCTAACCCCGGCTGATGGCAGAACTCACAACACTCTTCCAGGAGATGTGGCGCCAAGGACAAGTTCCTCAGATTTTCAAAGACGCGACCATCGTCCATCTCTACAAACGGAAGGGGAACCGGCAACTCTGTGATAATCACAGAGCCATCTCGTTGCTCAACATCACCGGGAAGATCTTCTCAATCATCTGAACGGTCACCTAGAGCAGGGTCTGCTCCCTGAAAGCCAATGTGGCTTCCGCCGACACCACGGAACAACCGACATGATCTTTGCCACCCGTCAGCTACAAGAGAAGTGCCAGGAAATGCGAACCCACCGTTACATTACCTTCGTGGATCTGACGAAAGCCTTTGACACGGAGAATCGTGACGGACTGTGGAAAGTCATGCAGAAATTCGGCTGTCCTGAGCGGTTCACGCACATGGTGCGTCAGCTTCATGAAGGGATGACGGCGCGCATCACTGACAACGGGACAGTATCCAAAGCATTCGCAGTGACCAACGGAGTGAAGCAGGGCTGTGTACTGTCCCCCACACTCTTCAGTCTCGTGTTCTCTGCTATGCTGATAGACGCCTACCGTGATGAGCTGCCTGGGATCCGCATCGCATATAGAACTGACCGACACATTCTCAACAGTCGGCGTATGCAGGCTTTAAAGCGTGTGTCTACGACTACAGTCCACGGTTTTCTCTTCGCGGACGACTGCACCCTTAACACCGTGACGGAGAAGGACATGCAAAGGAGTATGGATATCTTTGCCGCAGTCTTCGCCAACGATGGATTAACAATCAGTACAGCCGAAACGGTTCTCATGCACCAGCCACCACCCAGCGCGGAATACAATGCTCCCCGAATCAATGTCAACGGTGCTCAACTCAAAAAACGTGGAAACCTTCGCTTATCTAGGAAGCACGCTGTCACGCAACACGAGAATCGATGACGAGGTTGCCCAACGGATCTCCAAAGCTAGTCAGGCCTTCGGCTGGCTGCAGGCCTCATTGTGGAATCCCCACGGTATTCACCTGAACACCAAACTGAAGATGTACAAGGCCGTCGTCTTGGCGACACTCCTTTACGGAGCGGAGACCTGGACCGTCTACTCCAACCAAGCCAGGAATCTGAATCACTTCCATCCCAGCTGCCTCCAAAGAATACTGAAGCTGAGATGGCAAGACAGGATCCTGGACACGGAAGTCCTGGAGCGGACCGGAATCCTCAGCTTCCACGCCATGCTGAGGCAAGTGCAACTGCGATGGAGCGGCCACCTGGTCAGGTTGGACGACGAGCGACTACTCAAACGACTTTTCTACGGAGATTTCGCTACGGGTTCTCGCCGACATGGAGCTCAAAAACGACGCTACAAGGACGCTTTGAAGAAATCGCTGAAGCAACTGCAAATCAACCCTGTGACCTGAGAGGACCTCGCCCAGGATAGACCGGCATGGAGAAGATATCTGAAGACCGGTTTAGCAATCTATGAGGCCAACCAGATCGTCGCCGCTAAGGCCAAAAGAGCGGCACGAAAGTCACCAGCGCCCCGGACCAACACTATCGACGCCCCGGCCCTGCCAACATGCCCGCACTGTCAATGCATCTTCCACGCGCGAATCGGCCTGGTTGGACATCTTCGGATGCAATGCACCAACAATCCGACAATTCCAACATCTACATCAAATTCTCCAAACCCTCCTACGGATTCCCCCACCCTCACTCCTGTCATCAATTCCATTACTCCCACCAACATAGAGCACACATCCCAATGCTCATTACCTGTTACCCCCACCACCGCAACCACCACCGCCTTCGCCTTCACTACCACAACCACCATCAGCGATGGGGACTCTCTCCTAAACAGTCCATCGGCCTGGTCTGTCACTTGCGAATCCATCATTCAGAGACTGGTGAACCAGTGCCTGGAGCCCCAACACACAGCAAAGATCCCCGTCTCCACTGCCCTCACTGACCTCGCGCATTCACTCATTGCATGGGCCTTTTAGATCACATGCGCTTCCATGACAGCGGGTATCATCGCAATGCCAACAACACCGATACCCCATGCACGCCCTGCGCTCCTGCCACTCATAACGCCACTGCCACCCCCGCTACCATGAATGAGATCCCCCCAGCCTCTACCGATTTCTCTTGTCCACACTGCGCCCGCAACTTCAACTCACGCATCGGCCTGATCGTTCACCTGCGAATCGATCGCACGGAGGCTGGTGAACCAGTGCCTGGGTTATTGATTACCCCAGTCCCAGGATTTTTGGCTAGCCGCGCAAAAAGCGACGTGGTGGTGCACTAGGGGAGGTTAGTTCGTGGTTTCCTCCAATAGGCCCACTTCAATTTCGTACCGCTGCACACGGCGAAGGATTGCATGAGCCAGATAGCAGAGAATGCTTCAAGTGACGCCGACAGGCGAGGGTTTAAGTCAACTTTTTTTCATTTGGCAGATAACGCTGGTTCTCGAATATTCCAACCAATAAGATGAGACCGGAGGCACAGCCAGCAATCAGTGCAAAAACAGCCTCCGATACAAGCCTTGCTAAATATAACGTCAACGATGAAAGCCACGATACCTTCGGTGGCGTGAATTTGCAGGATTTTCGCGTGGAAACATGAAGATCGTCATAACGACCCAGGGTGGCCAGAGGATAGACCTGGATGTGGAGCCGAACGTTAAGACAGAAGACGTGAAGGCGAAGTGTGCAGAGGTACTAAGGGTAAGCATTCCGCTGGAGAGGTTGCAACTGATCTTTGCTGGTAAGGAGATAAAGAACGGTAAACGATCTTTGAGCAAGGAGTCAGGAAGGACATGTTCCTGCAGTTGCATCAGGATGAGATCATGCAGATCGATGTGAAGACCTCGAATGATAAGACGATAAAGTTGGAAGTGAAGCCAACCGACACGATAGCAGATGTGAAGGTGAAACTTCAGGAGAGGGAGGGTATTGCGCCGGAAAAGCATCGGCTGACCTTTGGTGGAGAGCAGTTGAAGGAGAGTGTTACGCTGTTGGACTACGGAATCAGAAATAATTCAACGCTGCATGTGATTTTCAACGTTGACACTATCATGAATGTCTTCGTAAAGACATTTGAGGGCAAAACAATAACGCTGCATATGAAGCCAAACGACAAGGTAGAAGATGTGAAGAAACAGATTCAAAACAAGCTGGGCATCGCGCCGGCGATGCAGAGGCTGATTTCTGGCGTCAAAGAGTTGGAAGATGGTTAAGAGTTGTCAGAACACATCATTGTGAACAATTGCATATTAAACCTGGTGTCGCGGTTGCCTGGTGGCTAATTGTACATATTTCCCCCCCCAAAATGTCAAATTAAACCTCTTATATTAATGGCTCGACCTTTTGAATTTCTGATGATGTGACAGTTATGGTTCTACTTTTTCTGACCGAAAAAAGTGGCTGTCGTGATACAGCACCTGCTCCTCCAACGCATCCACACTTTAGTCCTGCTCCTCATGCTCTTCTTCCTCCACCGCCCCAATTCTCATCACCATCCTCCTCCACCTCCTCCTCCCCTCTTCTTCTTTTTTCTACTTCTTCCTAATCCTTCTACTCCTCCTCATCATTCTCCCCGTCCACTGTCTTATTCTGTTGCTTCTCATTCTATTCCTCTTCTTAATCTTCTTATTCTTCTTCTTCATCTTCTTCTCTTCCTCCTCCTCCTCCTCCTCCTCCTCACCTCCTACCTCTTTCTTCTTCTTCTTCTTCTTCTTCTTCTTCTTCTTCTACTTCCTCCTCCTTCTACGCGTCAACATCATTCTCCTTGTCCTATTTCTTCTTCCGTTGCTTCCCATTCTCTTCTTCCTCCAACTCTTCCTTCCCATCATCTTCCTCCTCTTCCTCGTCCTCTTCTTCTTCCTCCTTCTCGTCACCCTCATAATCCTACTCGACCGCTTTCATATGCTATTGTTTCTCATTCCCTTCCTCTACCTCCTCATCTTCATCATCTTCCTCCTTCTCATTCTTCTACTCCTCCTCCTCCTCCCATTCATCATCATCCTTATTTTTTTCTTCTTCCTCCTCCTACAACCCATCCCATCATTATCCTCGTCCACTTCTATCTTCCTCCTAATCCTTCTTCTACTCCTTCTTTCCATACACCTCGTCCTCTTTCTTCTTCTGTTGCTTCTCCTTATCTTCCTTCTCCACAAACTCATCTTCGTCTCCCCCCCCCCAAATGTCAAATTAAACCTCTTATATTTATCTCTCGATTTTTGAAACTTCTGATGATGTGAA